>OVAP01000086.1:0-15467 GCA_900406295.1 Aurinia saxatilis | reverse complement strand
ATATATATATATATATATATATATATATATATATATATATATACATATACTTCTATTATTTGTACTTACTCTATTTTTACTAATTTATTTTACTTGTTAAATTATTTACATGTTTCTCTTTCAATGTTAAGCTAGTTCCACTGTGGAGGTCGGATTCCACCCCCAAAGATTGATATAGCATAAAACGGCTAAGTGTTTGCCACAAAACACTACTACGGCCCACGAGCTGGTCATATGTCCACACCATCGAGAATTACAGTCATGGATTATCGATTGGTAACGATATAATCAAGCATGGATCACCGAGGGTCCCACAATCAACAAGGCATATAACAAGACATGGATCAAACTTGGCCCGCGGAGAAAGCTCTTAGGCTTATCCCGCGAGCCAAGTAACGAACATGGCCCACGAACAAGCTCACACAAACGTTCCGCGAGCTACATGATCGACAAGGCCCGCGGACTACAGTCATGGACTGTCCCGCGGGCCATGCAAGGCATTCGGCTCGCGGAATAAGTCCCATGGCTTGTTCTGTGGGCCAAACCTTCAATAAACTCACACGACGAACCATCAAGCATATTCTATGAACATTTGGTTGGTGGGTCCCGATCAAAACCTCACCAAGCAATGTGCTAGCTAAGTCTCACAGTGGGTCCCAACAGACTTTACCAAGCAATGTGCTAGCCAAGTCCCATTGCGGGTCCGGAACATTCTTAGACAAGCCAATTGGATCTCTCCATGATCAATTGAACGTCTGGACATGAAACGGACCCGCAAAGGATCGGACGGAGACAACAAGACTTATAGCCCGCGGGCTACGAACTTACTGTGGCCCGCGGGGTAAGCTTAACCTCTCTGACCACGAGCTACGACCTTACCATGGCCCGCGGGATAACAAGACTCATAGCCCGCGAGCTACGAACATACCGTGGCCCCGGGGTAAGCTTGACCTCTCAGCCCACGGGCTATGACCTTACCGTGGCTTGCGGGACAAACTCGACCTCATGGCCCGCGGGCTACAACCTCACCGTGGCCCGCGGGACAAGTCCACAACCTTCACCCGTGGGCTACATCCTTACCATGGCCCCCGGGATGAGCTCGATAACATAGCCCGCGGGCTACACCCTTACCGTGGCCCGCGGGACAAGCTTGACGACACAGCCCATGGGCTACACTCTTGCCGTGGCCCGTGGGCTACACTCTTGCTATGACTAGCGGGCTACACTCTTTCTATAGCCCGCGGTTCGAGCTCGATGTCACGGCCCGCGGGCTACGTCCTTGTCGTGGCTCGCTAGACAAGTCTCTCTTCAATGTCCGCATGCCNCGTGGCCCGCGGGACAAGTCCACAACCTTCACCCGTGGGCTACATCCTTACCATGGCCCCCGGGATGAGCTCGATAACATAGCCCGCGGGCTACACCCTTACCGTGGCCCGCGGGACAAGCTTGACGACACAGCCCATGGGCTACACTCTTGCCGTGGCCCGTGGGCTACACTCTTGCTATGACTAGCGGGCTACACTCTTTCTATAGCCCGCGGTTCGAGCTCGATGTCACGGCCCGCGGGCTACGTCCTTGTCGTGGCTCGCTAGACAAGTCTCTCTTCAATGTCCGCATGCCAAGTCTCAGGCATGGCCCGCGACATTTCTCACATTTCAATCCGCGAGCTAAGTATCATATATGGCCCGCAAGATTGTTCACATCCCAGTCCGCGAGCCAACTTAGCTCGCCTAACAACATCGCATCTCGTGGGTCCGCGTACATGGCTTAATTTCATCGCGAACTAAGGACCTACGATGAACATTTCATCAAACGATCATCGTGATCACACTCTTTTTCCCTTGGTAAGGTTTTTTTCCATGTGGTTTTCTTTGCCAAGGGTTTTAATGAGGTGATTAACAGAACACATACGACTCACGAGATTATTTCAACAATCTCGTGGGCCCAGAAACACTTATAACTAGCCAAATAGCCCAACTCAGTTCCGTGGGCCCATTTCTATCTTCCATCAAGACAAAGCCCTAAGGTCTGTTCCGAGCGCCGTCAAGCAAGAAGGTTCGAGAATAGAATCATCGAAGTATCTAAGGAGAAAGGAAACTATACAGAAGACTGCTGGAGGAATGTAAGCATATCTTCAGGAAATGGAAGGTGGCCCACGAAAGAGCTTGGGCCCCAATGCGGTTTAGTTAGAGTATATATATGATCTGTCGTAGGTCTTATATCATCTTCTTCTCTCTCGAGTATCCTAAGTCTTAACAGCTTGTATTCGAGAATTACCTTTACGATCAATAAAACGACCCCATCTTTCTTCTCTTATTCTTTGTCTCTTACTCTTACTTTCTGAGCGGTTCATAATAGNTCTATCAATAAAGCGACCCCACTTTCTTCCTTGTTCATTGTCTTTTCTCTTTACTTTCTGAGCGGTTCATAATAGAGAGTCGACGATCCCTTAAAAGAATCGTTTGACAAGTTTTTGGTTGTGTGTGAATTCTTGCCCACACAATTAGGCGCTGAGTGTGGGGACCTCATCGACTTCTCCACACGAAGAATCACTCTAACCCGAAGACATGGTTCAAGCTAAGGATACAATTTAACAACCAAGGCTCCTGGTGACCCTTGCGGCACAACAGCTTAATCCCGACAGATCCGTCAGGGCCCCACTCTTCATCGATGGCAACAACAACATCATCAACCCGGAAGATCCTCAAGAGACCCCATCAGACAGTGGGCCATATGTGACCGCCAAAAATCCAGACCAACTGACCGTGACATGGTAAATACTGTGCTCACGGATTTGCTTGAGCGTTCTGCCAAGCAAGACAAACTCAACCAGGCGATCTCAACCCGCCTGGAAGAGTTAGTTGCTCGGTCCTNTCTCCAAGCTGCTCGGTCCCAGCAGCAAAAATCCATGCGAAGGCTCTTCTTGCAACCTACGCCTGTCGATCCCAAACAGACGACTCAAGGAGTCTCTGGGAGCCATGAAATCAATCCTCAAGACACTGGAAGGATCGTCAATCTCACCGACGACCCGAACATGGAGCTTCACAACGGCCGTGACCATGACCGTGGACCACCATCGCCTGCTCGGACCCGTATACCAGAGACCACCGAGCAGCCCAAGCAGGATGAGGAATACAACGCTGATGAGTTCTCTGATGATGACCAGCTCGGCATCAACAAAGCCGAGATCCTTCGACTCAGAGCAGCAATGCGGAAGACTAAAGCTACAATCCAGGAGATGCGGACCCAACTTCACAAGGCAACTCGTCAAGCACCGGAGATCGACAGAACGCTGGCCGAATCCCAGAACACACCCTTCACACCGCACATCACCGGGGCCCGGATCTCTGACCCTGTTAAGATTAGTAAAATCCCAAACTATGATGGGACCACTGACCCAAGGGAACATCTGACGTCGTTCCGAATTACCATGAACTGAGCAAGGTTCCCCAGAGGACATGAAGATGCATGTTTATGTCTCTTGTTCGTCGAGAACCTCAAGGGACCCGTACTGCAGTGGTTTTCCAGGCTACCATCTAACTTTATCAGCAGCTTCCATGAGCTAACGACCTTGTTCCTCAAGCAGTATTCGATCTTCATGGGACGGGAAACTATTGATGCTGATTTATGGTCTATTTTGCAGGGACCCACGGAGTCTCTCCGCTCTTTCATCGCTAAGTTCAAGAAGCTTATCTCACAGGTTGAAGGACTGAGCGACCATGCAGCTCTGCGGGCCCTCAAGAAGGGACTATGGTATGAATCAGAGTTCCGCAAGGAACTAGCCACACATGAACCGCCAACCATCCAGGACGCTCTGCATCTCGCCAACAGCTTCATTGTGAATGAGGAAGAGATGCAAGTCCTTCGAGCAATGTATGCACCAGCGCGGACCCCATGCAACACTCATCCATCATCTGTCACCCAACCGAGCACAAGGAAGCTGACCCAGTCATCCAAGTACATCCACAATGAGGGACCCGGAGCCCACAACTACCTAGTAGATGATGGAGATACAACTGCTCGAGCAACAGCAAGGAACACTGGTAGGGGCGGTGGCAGAGGTCGTGGACGAGGACGCTATGATGGCGGGCTAAGGAGTCAATACAGCTTTGACGAAAGCGCGTTCTGTGAAATTCACCAGGCCCACAGACATTCAAAGCAGAACTGCAGGACTCTAGGTGCTTGGCTAACCGCTAAACTACTTGCAGATGAACTTGGCAATGGAATCGACCTCAAGGATTTTATTTAAGAGAAGCATGAGGATCAACCCATGAAGCAGCCTCAAGCGGAGGAACAGAACAAGCGGGACAAACCAGATGGAGATGAACAAAACGGGGGCCCACGTCAAAGGATCAACATGATCATGGATGGCTCACAGTTTTCATGGATACCGTCTCCTCCATCAAGGCTTTCCAGCGCAAGGCAGTCACAACACCATAGACATCCAGCGGGCCCAACTATCCTGAATGCAACATTTTTTTCTCTGAAAGGGATGCAAGAGGAATTGATCAGCCTCACAATGACCCTCTTATCATCAAACTGGTGGTGAACGATTTCGACATGTCTAGAGTCTTGATCGATACATGTAGCTCGGTGGATGTCATCTTCAGGGAGACCTTACGCCGCATGAAGGTCGATCCTTCCGACATCGTCATTGCTTTAAAACCGCTCACTGGATTCTCAGGGGAAACCACCATGACCATAGGCACAATCAACCTAGCAGTCCAGGCTGGTGGAGTGACAAAGATCGTCAGATTCTCGGTAGAAGACCATCCAGCTATCTATAATGCCATCCTGGGAACTCCATGGTTAAGTTCGATGCGGGCCGTCCCTTCAACATACCACCTGTGCGTAAACTTCCCTACTTTATTAGGGGTCAAGACCTTGTAGGGTAGCCAGAGAGAATCTCGCTTCTGCCTTCTGACAGAACACAAGCTTCGTAAGCCAACACGAAGCAATGAGGACGAGAGGTAGCCCAAGAGGCCAAGGACAGACGAACAATCCACCTCATCCAGCACGTTCGAGACTCACAACACCGATATCCAACATCGGTCCCACGCTTAATCTCACCTAAATGATGGAATTGAAATACGGGCCGACTTGATCCCCTTCCTGGGTACGTAGGCAGCTCGTCCCCTCGACGAGTGTAGTTGGCCCTTCCTCTAAAAAAGGGGGAGGGGTGGGGTAGTATACTCGTATACTCCCACTTAATTTTCGTGGCTTACGAAGTACATTTTCAGTGGGCCACACCAACAATCTAATAGCACTAAGCCCATCTTCAACCATGTTCCAGGTAACACACCACATTCATCCTAGTGAATACTTCGAAATGACTAGACTTAGGTCGGAACCCTCTGCCTTACTTTCATTTTAACTCGAATATTCGGATCCTACCATCGTTCTCCCAACAAATCATCCCGTGCCTTACAAAGCATGCTGTTACGATCACGTGGTTTCGAGTCCTGCTGCCAACCTATTCCCGACGGGGAGCAGTGAGGCTTCATGACTGATTTGTGGTGATCAAGCTGCGTCGACATGGGCCCACACGGGAGCTCTTATAAATGCAAACCATTGTGGACAACAACATTGAGCTAACGACCCTGTCACAGCTCACGAACGAAGGTTACCAAACCTTCAAGCGTATAAAATCGTACCCATTGTTGTTAGTCATAACAATGTATATACCCGGGTCATGAACATCATCACTATGGTAAAGCGCGCGACAGCTATTGTCGAAAGCAGTCCCACTAGATAGAGTGGGGGTGTGAAAAAAATAGTTTGTCTTTGAAAACCCAGCAACTCAACGCTGGTCATCGACATCCCATGGGCACATCCTTGATGTATCGCCACAAGGAGGGATATTATTCGGTTTAAGCTTTCTCCACAAAAAGCCTGATCGCCATGATCACCTAAGTGACCCATCGAAACCCAGCTATCATGCTGGTCATATACATCTCATGGGCAAAATCTCCACCACATTAAGAACAAGTGTGACAATGTAGGCTCGGGGATGAGATCGATAAACTTGACTCTTGGACAAACATTCGTTGGGCCACCTGTCATACTACCGAGGGGCCCACTCATCAAAACATGTCACTACTCGAAAACAGCAAACGAATGCTACGAGTCACAACGAAACATCATGCATGAAACGAACTAGCAAGTTCAAAGTATTCAACGGCCTACGGGCCCCGCAACAAGTCAAGTTTAAAACATTGTATAAAGCCATCCAGGCACTACAGAACGAGTTCTCACACTCAACAAGGTTCAAAAGGGCAAACAGATGCCAAGTCTTAAAACAGAAAAACAACTAGACAAAAGCGGTCTCCAGTGACCTACTCGTCCTCCTCCATCGGGTCCCGAACAAGGACCGGGACATCAACCAAACATGGCTCCTCAGCAAACACACTCGCGTCAAACGAACACAGCCTAGACAGATCCTCAGTGATTTCACCCACAAAGGCATTGTACTCAACATCAAAATCCTTGTACTTCATCTGACTCGCTACCACGCCGGCCTCAACCTCTTCAAACACAGATGGGGCTGCACCTTTCAACGCCTTGATCATCTGATAGGAGTTCTTGGCCTATCATAAGAATCAAGAAAGAAGTTAGAACAAGTCACACACGTTATAGCTAATACACATAGACAACTAACCTGATGGTGAAGACACATCGGACCGCTGAACTCCTCCTTAAGTCTAACAACCTTGGCGCGGGTGCTCTCAACATGGTGAAGGAACTTCTCATTGATCCCTTTCACCTGACCCTTGAGCGCCATAGCTTTGGCTGCTTTCTTTGTCGCTTTCTTCTTATGCCGGAGGGCCCGCTTCGCCTCTTTCTCCGCCTTTTCGGTCAGACGCATGACGTCCTCATCATGGCTAGCAGACTTTCCCTTTAGGCCGGCCAGCTAGTCTTTGTTGGACTTATGGATCCTCCCAAGCTCATCAGACTTCACACGGGCCCCATGGAGATCAGCCTGGTACGCATTCACCAGCGCGTTCTGGTAGGCAATGAACTACAACAAAACAGCAACAAGTTAGTCATGAACAAACAATCCACGGGATCAAAAGATCACTCTCATCCATGCCAGCGGCGGATGCATCCATGTACAAGTCTCGGTGCTCAATGGACCCCAATGGAACGAATGGCTCCCCGAACCGAACAAAACGAGCGAGGAAATCCGAGATGATAGCACACCTGTCAAACTCCGGAGGAACAACATCCAGGGGTGGGACCCCCTCGTCAACTACCGGTGGTTGAGTCTCTTTCGCTTTCCTTGTCCTCTTGCGTGGGCCATCCACGGCAACGCCCTTGCCCTTGTCAACTCTCGGAGTCTCACTGGCCAGTCCTCGCGACGAGCTACCAGAATATGTTGCAGGTCCCACACGACAGCCTGCGACACTCTGCACTGTGCCTCAATCTTGCCAGCAGTTTTCCCCTGAAGGATCATGTCCATGGGAGTCATCCTTGCCTTCACAATTTTAAACGTATTGTCTGAACATATAGGAGATTCGAAGCCGGTCCCACGAAAGCGGACACGCTCTTCTCTGTCCAAAGAGAAAGTCTTCTTCCAGTGAGTGGAATTCGCTCGTAGGGTCTGAAGCAACGACGACCAAACTTCTACTCCTTTGAATGAGATATGGCGCTCTGCATAAATAAAAACAATGAAGGTTTAGATAAACATTCAGCAATTTCAGGAACAATGCATGTATTCTAAAGAAGCAACACGGGTGGGCCAAACCTTTAGGGCCCCATTGAGATCTAACTCGATGAAAGCCACCACCCTCAGTTGAGTGGCGATGAATTTTAACATATGAAATGTTCATTCCAATAGTGCACCTTCCCTGGGAGACCTCTGATAATACCTTGGCCTTGCTTCCCCGAAATGGCGTACGTAAGCCGAGCTTTGCTGGTGGGACGGATCGACAATGCATGGGATAGAAAATCGGATTTCACCGTAACCCCACATTGGATACAACGAACCATGGTCCCCACCAGATGTCGGAGTCCATTGGGAGGAAGATGAGATATACATAGCTTGTATTTGGCTAAGTAGTCGATAAAGAGATCCGGAAGAGGCAGCCATAGTAGAGCCTCGTAAAAGAAGCCCTCCAGCAGACAAAAGTATCCTGGAGGAGCACTCTCAATGCGATCAGAAGGCGATGGGATGATGATCTCCACATCATGGGGGATAAGAAACACCTTCCGCAGCTTGTCTATTGAAAACATATCATACAATGTGGATCCGGGTGGGTCCGGAGCAAACCTCCTCACATCCGGTCGTTTGGCTTGATTATTCAAGATGGCACGCTCGGCCTCAATCATAGCCTTCACCGCATCATACTTGATGGAGAAATCATCATAGGCTTCCACTTCCGCCTTGATATCGATATATGGTTCCTCATCATCACCAAACGACAGCAACATAACCTCACGGGTCCCATAGTCATCATGAGCCTCCTCCACCTTACTATCATCGCTACTACTACTATCACTAGAAGAACTAGACGGTTCATCATCCGACATTTCACTAAGAAGACGTCTCCTGGGTTTGGAACTACCACTACCCATGGAACATCTCCTAAACATGTTATCTCCTAAGGCATAGTTCCTAGGTGAGGACTCACCTAGTTCATCAAACGACCTTCGATTATCGAGCTTCTCATCATCCAAGCTATCCACGAAACAACCTTGAACCGCGGGGGCTCCACCAGATGAAACGTAGCCAGCGCAAGATGGAGGCTGGATCACCGTGGGACCTGAGAATACTTGGCCCGCGTCTAACCAAGAGACGAAGCCCGTGGGACCAATGACCCATCGTAGCCCGCGCACGATGGTGTGTCTTTTGCTCCGCGAGCTACACCACGCTGGGTCCCACAATGAGCGTAGCCCACTCGGGAAGGGAAGAACTCGCTCATGTGAGCTTCGTCTCGGCCCGCATACGACCGAGCGGCTTCAGTCCCGCGAGCTAGGTCCGGTCGGGACCTACGAGCGATGAAGCCCGCACACGACCGAGCGACTTCGGTCCCACGAGCTAGTTCCGGTCGGGACCCACGAGCGATGAAGCCCGCACATAACCGAACGCCTTCATCCCCGTGAGCTAGGTCCGTTTGGGACCCACGAGCATTGTAGCTAGCGCGCAACACCGAGTCTTCGGTCTCGCGAGCTAGGTCCGGTCGGGACCCACTAACAACGAAGCCCGCACGCGACATTGAGCCATTTCCCAGCAAGCTAGGATCGTTCGGGACCCACGAGAAGTGAAGCCCGCGCAAGATGTTGAGCCATCTTCCCCGCGAGCTTGTCCGAGCCGGGACCCGCTACCATTGGAGCCTGCGCACGATATTGAAGCTTCTGCCCCGCGAGCTACACCACGTCGGGACCCATGAATGATGAAGCTCGTGTACAACCCTAAGCCTTGATCACGGGACCCGCACGGATCGAAGCTCGCCTCCCTCGCATCACCGTGAAGACCGCGAGCTTCGTTGAAGCTCCCCTCCTTGTGGGACCATGTCCGCTTGGTAAAGCCTGCAGACTGAACTGCTGGGAGGTCCAAGCAACCCAAGTTCTCGCCGGGTCCCGTACATCCATCCTCTTCTCTTCCGCGACCCGAGTCACGGCTCGCGCGAGCCGAGCCCTCCGCAAAGAGTTTCCTATGCTTTTTCCCTTTGACCAGGGCCCGGTTCTTCCTCTCCAACCATTCACCAAGGTACATATCATCCTCCACTTCACTCATCTTTAAAATTCCTAAATTTCTCTAAGGATGGAAAGAAGAAAGAATGGAGATTGAATGAGTGGATAGTGAGGAAAGGGGATAGTGGAGAAACATGGGGAAGAGGATAGGGTTGGTGAATTGTATTTTCAGGTTATATCAATTCACTACAAAGTTTCTAAGCTTAGGAAGATTCAACGATACAAACGCTGGATGTTTCAACGATTCATCCAAAGAAGATAACTTCTACAAGTTTCTACCAAGGTTAAAATCCTAAAATCTATCATGTCACATCACGAAGAACACGAAGAACAGGAGAGTGAACAGAGAGTTACCTGGAAATCTCTGTAAAACTTCTGAACTTCAGGAATGCTTGCTTTGGAGAAGAATGATGGGGAGGTTTCTCTTAAATAGAAGATTTTGGAGGGAAATCCTTAACATTCATCTCGATCAACGTGTCAGGGCAACGTTCAGTTTTCATATACCACGACCAGCATGGCCCACGTCTGGGATAACAACCCGTCAAAAGACAACGCATCAGTAACCATGCCATCTCAACGGTATGTGATCAACAACCGTGCATCAATCTTCATTCTTCAGGCTATACTCAAACTCTCCATAGCTAATAAAGCAATAGAGACTTGGGGGCTAACTGTGGGGGTCGGATTCCACCCCCAAAGATTGATAGCATAAAACGGTTAAGTGTTTGCCACAAAACACTACTACGGCCCACGAGCTGGTCATATGTCCACACCATCGAGAATTACAGCCATGGACTATCGATTGGTAACGATATAATCAAGTATGGATCACCGAGGGTCCCACGATCAACAAGGCATATAACAAGACATGGATCAAAGTTGGCCCGCGGAGAAAGCTCTTAGGCTTATCCCGTGAGCCAAGTAACAAACACGGCCCGCAGACAAGCTCACACAAACGTTCCATGGGCTACATGATCGACAAGGCCCACGGACTACAGTCGTGGACTATCGTGTGGGCCATGCAAGGCATTCCTCTCGCGGGATAAGTCCCATGGCTTGTTCGTGG
Source organism: Aurinia saxatilis (assembly GCA_900406295.1). Taxonomy (NCBI): domain Eukaryota; kingdom Viridiplantae; phylum Streptophyta; class Magnoliopsida; order Brassicales; family Brassicaceae; genus Aurinia; species Aurinia saxatilis. The sequence goes on along the minus strand of OVAP01000086.1, from coordinate 4,708 downwards.
GCCAAACCTTCAATAAACTCACACGACGAACCATCAAGTATATTTTATGGACATTTGGTTGGTGGGTCCCGATCAAAACCTCACCAAGCAATGTGCTAGCTAAGTTTCACAGTAGGTCCCGACAGACTTCACCAAGTAATGTGCTAGCCAAGTACCATTGCGGGTCCCAAATATTCTTAAACAAGCCAATTTGATCTCTCTATGATCAATTGAACGTCCGGACATAAAGTGGACCCGCAAAGGATCGGACGAAGATAACAAGACTCATAGCCTGTGGGCTACGAACTTACCGTGGCCCGCGGGGTAAGCTTGACCTCTCAGCCCACGAGCTACGACCTTACCGTGGCCCGCAGGACAACAAGACTCATAGCCCGTGGGCTACGAACATACCGAGGCTCCCGGGGTAAGTTTGACCTCTCAGCCCGCGGACTACGACCTTAGCGTGGCCCGCGGGACAAGCTCGACCTCATGGCCCGCGGGCTACAACCTCACCGTGGCCCGCAGGACAAGTCCACAACCTTCACCCGCGGGCTACATCCTTACTGTGGCCCGTGTGATGAGCTCGACAACATAGCCCGCGGGCTGCACCCTTACAATGGCCCGCGGGACGAGCTTGACGACATAGCCCGCGGGCTACACTGTTGTCGTGGCCCGCGGGCTACACTCTTGCTATGGCCCGCAGGGCGAGCTCGATGTCACGGCCCGCGGGCTACGTCCTTGTCGTGGCTCGCGAGACAAGACTCTCTTCAATGTCCGCAGGCCAAGGCTCAGTCATGGCCCGCAACATTTCTCACATTTCAATCCGCGAGCTAAGTATCAAGTATGGCCCGCAAGATTGTTCACATCCCAGTCGCGAGCCAACTTAGCTCGCCTAGCAACATCGCGTCCCGTGGGTCCGCGCACATGGCTTAGTTCCATTGCGAACTAAGGACCTACGATGAACATTTCATCAAACGGTCATCGTGATCACACTCTTTTTCCCTTTGTAAGGTTTTTTCCCATGTGGTTTTCTTTGCCAAGGTTTTTAATGAGGTGATCATCAGAACACATACGACTCATGAGATTATCTCAACAATCTCGTGGGCCCAGAAACACTTATAACTAGCCAAATAGCCCAACTCAGTTCCATGGGCCCATTTCCATCGGAGTATCTAAGGAGAAAGGAAACTATCGAGAATACTGCTGGAGGAATGGAAGCATATCTTCAGAAAATGGAAGGTGGGCCACAAAAGAGTTTGGGCCCCAAGGCGGTTTAGTTAGAGTATATATAGGATCTAAGATCGTAGGTCTTAGATCATCTTCTTCTCTCTCGAATAGCCTAAGTCTCAACAGCTTGTATTCGAGAATTACCTTTACGATCAATAAAACGACCCCATCTTTCTTCTCTTGTTCTTTGTCTCTTACTCTTACTTTTTGAGCGGTTCATAATAGAGAGTCGACGATCCCTTAAAAGAATCGTTTGACAAGTTTTTGGTTGTGTGTGAATTCTTGCCCACACATCCACCAAGCAAAGATGTTATTAGCACAAGATGTCAAATACAAGAAATTCAGTGTCGATCATGTCTGGCCTATCCTTAAAGATATTAAGAAATTTTCAAATAACCAACCGACTACAACCGCTGCATTCCAAGAAAGAAATGGTGATGTCATGTCATCTCCATCAGTTCAAGATGAGTCATTGCCATCCCCTTGTATGAATTCTTTTGATCTAAATATTGATAGTGAAGAAGCTGCCTTGAATTTATCCCAAAGACCTATGGATGTGAAGAAAGCAAAGAGAAATGATGGAGCAAAATAATAAGCTTATCAAAATTATTGCTCAAGGTACTTCTGAAAGAAATGAAATTCAAAGACAGAAGGCCGAAGTTTAAAGAATGAAACTCGAGCGTAAAATATTATTCGCTGATTTGAATGCTATAACTGATCCAGCATGTCGTGCGTATGTTGAAAATGAAAGAGCAATTTTAGGAAGAAAAGCACCACCAAATCAATATGAAAGAACACAAAGAAGGTTCTCAAAGCCAATATCAAGGATCTCAATACCAAACATCTCATTATCAAGGAGATCAAGTTGAAGGAGAATAATTTCAAAGAGTATATGTTCCAGGACAACAACTTCAAGGTGAAGATCAAAGATCACCAAGTGACCAACAAGATTTTACCCAGTACAATAAGTACTAGGATATTGGCCTGCATCCTGTGAGGGCTCGAATATAATAGAGGAAAGTATTTTAAACTTAGTTTGGTATTCTTACGAAAAAACCACGTAATTGCAGTCCAATGTAAAGTTCTCATAAGATAGTATTGTAAAAGATAAAAAATGTGTTTGGGAACGAAAGAAAAAAGAAGCAGATAAACTATAATGGAAAACTATTCCAAGTTGTTGAATACTTTCGTGTAACCCACGTTCATAGTTTTCTTTTGATCCTTTCCGCCTTTGTTCGTAATCTTAACCAACTTTAAGTTCGGCTTCCATTAAAGTTTATTTGCTTAGCATAAAATTAAGTTTAGCATAACCAAATCTAAAATTTTATGAATTCATTTTATACATTTTATGTTCCTTAGATTTTTTTATAAAAATGTTTGTTTAAAATTTCAATTAACACATACAATTCTATTTAAACAAAACTTAATTTTATAATGTAACCAAAATTAACCGAATCAAATTACGAATACTTAAGATTTTCGGTTAATTTCGGTTACATTATAAAATTAAGTTTTGTTTAAATAGAATTATATGTGTTAATTGACATGTTAACCGAACAAACTTTTTAAAAAAGAATCTCATAATATATAGCTACTTAAATAGGTCAAAACTATATAAAAAAACATCATACCAACAAAAACTAAACTTACAAAAACTAAATTTACAAAACTAAACCTAATTGTGTGTAGAGATGAAGAAGACGGTGGCATATGAACACCAATGACGTTTACAATTTCGTTCTCCCACCGAGACTCTCACTTTCGTCCGTTATTTAAACCGGTTACCATCAGATAACCGTGTTAAATCGGTTAACCACAAAACAATCTCTTCAATAATTAAAATCCACCGATCTAAACCTAAAAATCCATAAAAATCTTTGATTATATTAGGACATTAATTCATTAATAATTTTTTTAAGAAATTCTCAACCGGTGATTAATTTTTATCACCGGTTAAGGTCATTAATCATCCAAACCATGAAGTTATAGGCCCTTATCATCTCATAAATGCAACAAAGAATTCATTGTATTTTAATGCCGATTAGATTTTTGTATTGACTCCAATGGTTTTTGAAAACTGTATAAACTAACAACAATTTTTGTTTTTTTTAGAGACCATACTAATATATTAGTATAGACTACTGAAAAATTTTAATAGCTAGTGAAGAATAAACACTCAAGAGACAAGAGGCCTACGACTGTGAAGTTATGTTTTGATAATTATTGATAGAGATCTCTCACATACAAAACTATAGCAGAACACAATGCAAAAATTTTGCATAAGGCAAGAGGCCAGAGGCAAGAGGCAAGACACAAGTTTCAGTGCTACCAACATGACTCACATATATTTTTAAGTGAGATACAACTACATGTTTCAAATAGATTGTATTTAACAAACAAATTACCAGAGGAGAACGTGACCGAGCTGACTTTCCACCAGCAAGTCCTACATGCGGAATGTAACTTCACCATCTTTGTTTTACTTATCAGCTAGCTATGGAACTGCCATTTAAATATTTTTAATCTAAATGTTAAAACTTAAGTTGAAACTCAGAGTTTATAAGACTCTTGACAAAAGAAAAAAAAGTTATATGACTCTGTGATAGAGGCATGTCCATAAAAATAAATCAAAGTGTGTATATACTCTACATTTCTTAACATTAGTAAACTACATGGTGCAGGCCTTTGATGTACCGTGGCCATAACTCATGTGAATGCAATACTCTTCTCCACCACTATGTTATCACTCTCAGAGGATCACCACATAATCTGCCTCTACTATCCACAAGTATATTAAAGAAACTACATNCTATCAATCCATCATAAATCCTAGAATTACCCTAAGCCTAACAAGCAAACTACTCACACATATCACACTACAAGAAAACAGCTCATTTGCGACGGCCAAAAACGTCGCTTATCCGTCGTAAATAAGAATTTGCGTCGAAATTGCGACATAATTAAATCCGTCGCAAATAGCTCGTCGCAAAGCCTAAAACGTCGCATATACGTCGCAAATTTGCGACGAACAACATTCCGTCGCAAGTGCCTCGCTAAGGCCTTGCGACGAAGTTGCGAGAAAGAGGATACTGAGTCGCACCTCCGTCACAAAAATTGCGACAGAGGTGCGAGGCTCGGAAGGGTTAGACGCACATCCGTCGCAAAATTTTGCGACGGAGGTGCGACGGATTACCATGTATTCTATTTTTTGTATTATTTCAACAAGTCGTCGCTAAATCCACGCAAAATCGAAGCAAAAGATTCCGTCGCAATTCCGTCGCAATTGCGACGACATTGCGTCAAACCCTGTTGCTTCGCATTTGTGTGGAGTTTGCGACGAACTGTGGAAATAATAAAAAAAATAAAATAAAATTAAAATTTTGGAAATAAATTAAAATTTTTTTAAAAAAATATTATTTATAATTTAAAAGTACTGTTTGACAAAATATAGAAAAAAAAAACAACTAAATCATCAATTGTCGTCGCGTTCGTTTTCCTCTTG
>OVAP01000085.1:45534-57129 GCA_900406295.1 Aurinia saxatilis | reverse complement strand
TTTGCTGACGTCATCATGCACAAATGTCAGTTTGCTATTATATATAGATTTGTGTTGTATAATGTTTGAATAAGCCCAATCTGAACATGATCGTCATGTATGTTAAGGCGATTACCATGTACTCCTCGTTGTTAAAAAGTTGTCATGTTTTGCATTACAGTATTCATGTTGGATTGTGTTTGAACAAGGATAATCTTAATATCCGATAATCTGTCTGGGGCATTACCAGGACTACAAGCTAACGTATAAGAATGGTCCTTAATTACCAGGACAATTAAGGACCTTTTTTCATTTTGAAGTCTGTCTGTTTCTGATTCGAGGGAGGAATACAAGAATGATTACTTTTTCAAAAAAAAAAAAAAAAACAGACAAGAATGATTAAATCAATTGTATTTCAATATAGAAAATAACTGTAGGTACTCAATAGAGATGTGAAGACGTAACAACACATTATTTGCAATTGAAGAAAAAGTAAAAGATTATAATCAACTAATTCGTTGATATGAAACTCATTATACGGCAATGCCAGAATATTTGGGACTCATGGCCCAGAAAACACACAAAAAACGGTCGAGAGTAGTAGACTAGTAGTCAGTCATACTTGAAAGTTGTATTTTCTGGATTCAGTTTTTTTTTTTTTTTTGGTCCAGTCGTTAGAATATACAGTTCTTGTGTGAAGTTTCTTAAGAAATTGGGATCCGAAAATGATAGAAGCTCTGGAGATTAGTAAGTCAAGAATGTATTTGTCTTGCCCAAACCACACGTTCGGTATATGGTCTTCCTTCAAGTAGACCCCAGTAGCACGACGTATCTTCTTCTCCGGATTATAATCTTCCTTGATTTTTTTTTTGGTACACACCGAAAAGTCTATCACAAGATAACAAACTCTAGTTTATGATATGCAAAGGCCAGACAAATCATCAGAAAACATAAAAAAGAATGAACACATACGAGAGAAGGTGGTGGTGGGTTAAGGAGGAGAAACAAATGGCTTTGGTGTTCATTATAGTAACGATGATGCTTCAGTTCCAGATGAAAGCATGTGTGGGATGTGTGGAAACTGAAAGGGTTGGTCTGTTGGAACTCAAGTCGTATCTCAACGCTGTTCTTAGTCCCAAAGATGAAAGTATCTTGAGAGCATGGAGTCATGATGCTAGCAACACTGACTGCTGCGTTTGGGAGAGAGTAAACTGCACTGATGGTTACGTCGTCGACCTGTCACTTGATAGGCTCATGCCCATCATAGATATAGAATATGATACAGCTTGGGCGCTAAATCTGTCTTTGCTCCATAGTTTCCCTCGACTCCAAAGCCTTAACCTTGCATTGAATAATCTCAATCACATGTTTGATACCATCCATGGTAAGCCCTTTCAAAAACATATCACCATTCCTTTTTCGATGTATAATTCTCTATAATTTCAGGTTATAAAAGCTTCCAGAAACTGGAGAAGTTGGATTTGTCGTCCAATTTTCTCAGCAACAGTGTATACCCTTTTCTTAGTGCAGCAAGGTCGCTCAGGACTTTAAATCTTCGTGAGAATAGACTAGAAGGTGTTTTTCCTCCAAGTGGTAATGAAACATTAAATCAAGAGCTAAAAGCTAGATATCAATCCTAGATATTGGTGTTTTTGGATTTCAAACCAGCCAAAAGTAGTTGACTTGTCATTTGTGTTTTCATATTCTTATACTAACAATAAGCAATCATAACAGAGTTAAGACTGCTGTATTTGAACAAAAATGAACTCAGCTTCTTTTCCTTTCAAGGTATAATGTTACAAGCCTAAGAGGATGACTAAGGCATACATTATACTGATGTGCAGGTTTAATGAATCTCACGGAGTTGGAAGAACTGAATCTAAGAGGCAATCGTATAAACTTATATAACTTCGAGGCTGGTGACGGTGAGAAGAACAAAAACTTGTTTGATCTCTCATCCATGGACCATGGTACATCCCCACCGTCATTTTTTAAAATCAATTTATCGAAAATTTCAGGTTATAAGAGCTTCCAGAGACTGAAGAAGCTGAGGACCCTGGATTTGTCTGGCAATGGGCACAACAACAGTGTTCTCCCTTTTGTAAGTGCAGCAAGGTCGCTCAGGACTCTAAATCTTGGTGGCAATAAGCTGAAAGGTGTCTTTAATCTGAATGGTAATCAAAGATCTCTTTGAATCATGAACAGATTTCTTCTATCTCTCACATGGCCAATTATAGATCTGAATGTCTCCGTACTGAATGTCTCCGTACGTATACGGGTTGTGAGAACAATTTTTATTTATAGTTTCAGGCTACTCAGAGATTTGCAGACTTTTGTATCTCCAACACCTGGATCTAAACGACAATGATTTGACAAGTTTGCCTTGTTGTCTGGGTAACTTAACTCATCTTCGAGAGTTGAAATTAAATGAAAATGCTTTGACAAGTTTGCCTTGTTGTCTGGGTAACTTAACTCATCTTCGGGAGTTGAATTTAGGTGGCAATGCTTTGACAAGTCTGCCTTATTGTCTGAGTAACTTAAGTCGTCTTCGAACTCTCGACCTATCCGGCAACCAATTGAGCGAATCCGAGGAGGTGTCTTATGCTCTACCTTCAGCACTTGAGTACTTGTCGCTTCTTGATAATAACTTTAACGGGTCATTCTTATTCAGCTCACTGGTCAATAAAACAAGACTCACGGTATTCAGATTGTCATCAAAAGTTGGCATGATCCAAGCTCTGCCTGAGACCTCATGGGTTCCACTGTTTCAGCTGAAGATGCTAGAGTTGCATAATTTCAACTTTGGCAGCACAATTCCAGGTTTTCTTATTCATCATCAGCGTGACTTGCGCATCATTAATATCGGGAACAACAAGTTGACAGGACCATTTCCAACTTGGCTTATGCAGAATTACACAAGGCTGCAGATGCTATTCCTCAATGACAATTCGTTGACAAACCTTCAGCTACCTAGGCTTGCCCATGGCTTGGAAGTTCTCAATATCTCGAATAATAGAATATTTGGCTCAATTCAAGAAGACATAGGTAAAATCTTTCCAAATCTGACGTACATGCACTTCGCTTCAAATCATTTTCAAGGGGCATTCCGTCTTCTATAAGTGAGATGAAAAGTCTACAATTCTTGGACATGTCATCTAACAGTCTATATGGGCAACTACCTGAAACATTTTTAAGTAGTTTTCACTCGTTGATAATTCTAAACCTCTCCAATAACCAATTGGAGGGGGAAGTATTGCCGGACCATGCAAATCTTAGTGGCTTAGATATGTTATTGCTTGGTGGAAACAATTTTAAGGGGAGTCTTGGAAAAGGGTTGTTGAAGTCAAAGTCTCTAACACTTCTAGACGTTTCAGATAATTGTATTTCCGACGTCCTTCCACTTTGGATCGGTACAATGTCAAGGCTTGAGTTCCTCTATATGAGAGGAAATCAGCTGAAAGGTACTTTCCCTCATCAGCAGCTACAAAATCTAGCGCTTAAGGTTCTGGATGTGGCACATAACCGCTTCTCTGGTTCCATACCAAGGAACTTTGATTTTTCATCTCTCAGAGAACTAAGTTTACAGAGCAATGAGTTTATGGGTTTCATTCCAGACACTTTATTCAATGCTAAGCAATTGGAGTTGCTTGATTTGCGGAACAACAATCTTTCTGGTATGATTTTGAATACTATTGGCAAGAACTCTACTTTACGTGTTCTTCTTCTTAGGAATAATAGTTTACGAAGTCACATCCCCAAGAAAATATGTCAGTTGAGTGGACTTGGTCTCCTTGATTTATCTTACAATAAATTCCAAGGCGTTATACCATCATGTTTGGGTAACATGTTTTCGGGTGAAGAAAACCCCAAAAATATTCGGATCACTTATTCATATGTAGAAGTTATGGTCGATCCATTCATACCAAATTGGAAATATACAACCTCTATTTTTTACGATGACGAATTTTACATGCTTGAGTTTCGGCAACAACCACGGAGCATAGTGGATTTTTTAACGAAAGGTAGATATGAAGCATATCAAGGTGATATTATTGGCGATCTGTATGGTTTGGATTTATCAAACAACCAGTTATCAGGTGAGATTCCTATTGAGATTGGAAACCTTCTGAACATCTACTCCTTGAATTTTTCCAGCAATCAGCTCACAGGCTCCATACCAGATAGTATTTCAAAGTTGAAGGACTTAGGGAGTCTTGATCTGTCCAACAATAAGCTAGATGGAAAAATCCCTCCTCAGCTAGCTGACCTCAACAACTTAGGAGTTTTCAATGTCTCGTACAACAATTTATCAGGTGAAGTTCCTACCAACGGGCATCTTCTAACCTTTGACGAAAAGAGTTACGTAGGCAATGTTCATCTCTGTGGACTTCCGACCAAGAAAATCTGCAACCCAACTACACCTTCAGAACCAAGTGCATCAAATCATGCCAAGGAGGAAGAAGAAGAGAGTGATGGTGGTGTGATAGACATAGCGTGGTTTTATTGGAGTTGTGGTGCAGTCTACATCTCCACATTGTTATCCTTGTGTGCATTCCTCTGCATAGACTCACGCTGGTCTCGAGAATGGTTTTATCGGGTTGATCTCGTCATTTATCATCTTCAGCGCTTCAAGCGTCGTTTCGTCAGCAACTGATTATGTATCAGCTCAAGGTACACTATTGCCGGTTTATTCCTCTTTCTTCAAAAGTTGTCATGTTTTGTGTCAGGCCCGGCCCGAGGCTAAAAAAAAAAAGCACAAGCTTTAGGCACCAAAATTTTAATAAGAATTTGGGGCAACAAAATTGAACAAATTCTTTATTGTGGTCTAATGGTTCTGTTATCATTGATTGTAAATCAACCAGGGTTCGAATAATATTGAGGGCATATATTTTTTCTTTTTCTTTAGGCAGCCACATGTTTTGATATTTGTTGGGCCGGCCCTAATTTGTGTTATTACTATCTGTGTTGTATAATGTCTGAATAAGCACAATCTGAACACGTATATTATGAGTCTCGAGTCTATGTGTGTGTTTGTCTCTGAGTTTTATAACTGTTATTGCTAATAATTTGTATAGACTTGCATATAAGTTCGAAAACAAGTCAAGTGGAACACTTAATTACAAAATTACGCCGTTTTTAATAACTACCATCATTTTATATGTCATCTGATAACGTAAACGATAGTGTTTGAATTTTACTTTGGTTAAGGGAGATTTAAACAAAGATCTTGACATCAAAATTCAAATTAATGAAAATAATAGTATCATTTTGTGGATTGTGGTTAAACAATAAAAGTCCAAAATTCAAAAACTTAAAAATAAATGGGACTGGGGCGTTTCCGTTTTCACCTCGTAAGCACAAATCTCGCAACGTATTAGAGAAAAGAGAGACGAAGAGAAAAACAGAAACATTTTTTTCTCCAATTCTCGATCCTTCCGGCTTTGCTCTAAAGGTAAACAAAAAATTCAAATTCCTCCTTCAGTTTTCCCTTAGGGTTTCAATTTACTCCTTTCTTCGATCGATGTTGATGCGAATGTGTTGTGTATGCATAGGTTTAATCGGAAGATCTGACTCTAGGATTTGAGAGAGACAATGGCGAATCGAATAGATCACGAGTACGATTACTTGTTCAAGATCGTCCTAATCGGCGATTCCGGTGTTGGAAAATCCAATATTCTCTCTAGATTCACCAGAAATGAATTTTGTCTCGAATCCAAATCCACCATTGGCGTCGAATTCGCCACCAGGACTTTACAGGTAATTTTCTATACGATCTCTCTTCAGATCAATCGTGTTTTTAGCTTAAGATTCAGATCTTGTTATTGCATTTGAGTATAGTGATTGTTAGATCTGAAGGTAGAAGAAATTGGAATGAGGAAAAGCTTTTCTCAAGATTTGTATTGTGTGTATTTGGTGTTTATAAGGTTGAAGGCAAAACAGTGAAGGCTCAGATTTGGGATACTGCAGGACAAGAGCGTTACCGAGCAATCACGAGTGCTTACTATAGAGGAGCTGTTGGTGCTCTTCTCGTTTACGACATTACCAAGAGACAGACCTTTGAGAATGTTTTGAGATGGTTACGCGAGCTTCGGGATCATGCTGATTCCAACATTGTTATTATGATGGCTGGGAACAAATCGGATTTGAATCACTTGAGATCTGTTGCTGATGAAGATGGTCGGTCTCTCGCTGAGAAGGAAGGGTTGTCGTTTCTCGAGACTTCTGCTTTGGAAGCCACTAATATCGAGAAAGCGTTTCAGACGATTTTGTCTGAGATTTATCATATCATTAGCAAGAAAGCGTTAGCGGCGCAAGAAGCTGCAGGTACTCTTCCTGTTCCGGGACAAGGAACTGCGATTAACATATCGGATTCTTCTGCAACTAACAGAAAAGGTTGCTGTTCTACCTAGTTACCTCTACAACAGCGTATAGCAAAAATGACTAATCAAACAATCATTCACACGTTTGATTTTTCAAGAATATCTCTTCTGATTCATTTACAAGTTCTTTTGTTTTTTGGCTTAATTCATTCAGCAAAGTATAGCATACCCTTTTTTTCTTTCCAGTTCTTTGTTTTGTTTTCGTATTGGATTTTTTTTGTTACAAATGCTTGTTTAGTAGTTGTATTGAAACTGTGACCATCCACACCATATTGTCGAAAAGAAAGTTATTTCTTGTTGTTCAATCCGAAAACTTTATGCAGGCACCTTAAAGATGAAGCTATTTGCTTGTCTGATTCGACCTGCGTTGTTATGTTGCGAATGCCATTACATAGGAAAGTATCTCCTTAGGATTTAGCTCCTGGCTCGGCTTGTGTATATGTTTTTTGGTCATTGAATGTGGATCAAATCATCTTCTAAGGCTCCAACCATCTTAGATTGTCGATTTCCGCAGTTATGATCATATGACACCAAAAGAAGACTGGATCAGTAAAAGGAGATGACCATCAAAGATGAAAATGGTATATTCTCATTTCAAAATAAAAACTCTGAATGAATATGGTAGAAAGAAAGAAACAAAAGATCTTAAAATGAGCGAGCCAATAAAGGAAAGTGGAGGGTGATGCGCACGAGGGGGCTGTATAAGCAATAATGCCAATAAAGCAATTAACTACACCGAAAACGACCTCGCTTCATAAATAAAGAGAGTCCCAGTCAAAAAAAAAAAAAAAATTTTAAATTTGGTAAAAAAGAAAAATCTCATTTTCAATTTGGTGACAGTCTGTTCTTTTCACTCGTGGCCTCTCTCACACCTCTTTCTCTTTCTTTTTTCCTCTCTACATCTTGTCATCTTCTACACATCTCTCTCGGGGAGATCCATCAATGGCGTCTCTCGTCGAATCCGGTTGGCAGGTACTCTACTTCTCTCTCTTTCAGTCATCTTCTTCCGTTTCCGATTCCTTTCGTTATCCACCGTCTTCGCTGACTTCAGTTTTGCCATGCGTGTTTTACTTTCTCTTTTGTTCGTTGTGATCCATCGCTCTCGATTGTTTTGATTCATCGGACTGATTTTGGATTCGTGTTGGTTTATAGTATTGTTCTAGATCTGATTTTTTTACTACGCTAGTGCCAAATTTAGTAGGAATTACAGTTTCCGTTATTAGATTAGTACTTGAAACCTAGACGTATGAATTCGAATCGAATCGAATCGTTCTAGTGTACTTGCGGACTTTCCTATGATTGGTAATCAAAATACGGAACTGTTTTGGATTTTGCATGGTCTTGGGGAGAATATTATTCATTTGTTCATTTATAGCAGAAGAAATGGACCAGCACTATTCAATATTCATATACATACTGTGTAAGTATATGTTGATGTGTATCTACCTACCTGTGTGGGTCAATCAAAACACGTGCTCATGAGGCAATAATGATTTGTATAGGAACGTTTTCGTCACTATTTTGCTTTTTCACTTGATTGTTGAGACAAACTTTAGTTGATTTTTCTTTCTTGTGTTTTTTTTTTTTTTGCGTGCATTAACTATCATGAGTTTTCACTCACAGCACGGTAATGTTGCTGATACATTTTTTGTTTATGTGGTTGATGCAGTACCTTGTGACACATTTTAGTGACTTTCAATTGGCGTGTATTGGGAGTTTTCTGCTCCATGAAAGCGTGTTTTTCTTGTCTGGACTCCCTTTCATTTATCTAGAAAGGGCTGGCTTTCTCAGCAAGTACAAAATTCAGGTTCTTCTCTTCTTTTCTCATCAGTCCAAATATATATTTCTATGTAATGGAATTATGGCTTTGCCGATTGTTTCGGTAGGACATCGACTGCATTTATTGTCATCTCTGCATTTACTAGTGATTGTGAATCTGATCCATTTTCTTAGTTTCTTTTTGCTTTTATGATCAACTAATACCGTTGTTTGGTCATATGCAGACTAAAAATAACACACCCGCAGCCCAAGAAAAATGTATAACTCGCCTGTTGCTTTATCATTGTTGCGTCAACTTGCCCCTGATGATAGCCTCTTATCCTGTCTTCACAGCCATGGGAATGCGAAGCAGTTTTCCTCTGCCGTCCTGGTATTTTCAGCTTTCTTCAGTGCTAAAGCTTATTCATTTGGGTTCTGATGTTAAACTCTTCCAATTGGCAATCAAAAAAANGAAAAAAAAAAAAAAAAAAAAAAAAAACCAATGAGAACTGTCAGTGTTGAGCATCATGAAAGAACCTGAGCTTATGTTTGATCAGGTATATAAGACCCTCTTTGGTGATGGTCCTGCAGGAAAGAGGTGGCTGCCCAGTTATTATTCTACTTCATCATTGAGGATTTTGTGTTCTATTGGGGTCATCGGGTCTTGCACACAAAATGGCTGTACAAGAACGTGCACAGTGTGCATCATGAGTAAGTTTCCACTGTTCAGTATCTTTTCACATTTTTTGTATGCTTGACTTGAGTTTAGATAAATTTATAAAGACCCTTATATGTTATTCCAGATATGCCACACCATTTGGTTTGACATCGGAATATGCTCACCCTGCTGAGATTCTATTCCTGGGATTTGCTACCATAGTTGGCCCAGCTCTCACCGGTCCACATTTGATTACTCTCTGGCTATGGATGGTGCTGAGAGTGCTTGAGACAGTTGAGGCACATTGTGGCTATCATTTCCCCTGGAGCCTCTCAAATTTTCTTCCTCTCTATGGAGGGTAAGATCATACATCTAGCCATCTCTCTTGAACTCAAACCTATAATAGATCGATTGTAGTAATGGAATTCTCTGTAAATTGGTTACAGTGCTGATTTCCACGACTACCATCACCGTCTCCTCTACACAAAGTCTGGCAACTACTCTTCAACTTTTGTGTATATGGACTGGTAAACCTCTGAACTATTTATATCGTTGCTTCCAAGAAAAGATCTTAACTAGTTAATAGTCCAGTGTATAATTTGTCTTGGTGTTCTTCAGGATCTTTGGTACTGATAAGGGCTACAGAAGACTGAAGACACTTAAAGAAAATAATGACCCGAAACAAACGTGAAGTCACCAGTTTCAAGTAGTACATTTGTCGCTAAAAATGCGGGTTTTGCAAAGAGTCTGTTCCCAGAGAGGTCTTATTCTGTAACTTCTCCATTTTCTCTTCCATTTTGATTCCGTGTTGGTGCAGCTCTTTTCGTGTCTTAGTTTGTTTTGTGTGTTTAGAATTGCTACAAATGTGGCATCCTTGAAAGCATTTGTTTAAACTTCAACTCTCAGTGTAGCTTAGTGTGTTTTGGGTTGTGGGCAACTGAATCATTTGTATGGGTCATGTATTTAATTTGTTGCTTATTCTTCTTCTCTCTCTCTCTCTCTCTCTCTGTTATAGATGCTACTACACTCTCGAGTCTTTGGGCCTACGTTATGAATCGGACCAAAAATTAGTTAGGCCCATGCGTTTTTTTGACACATCTATTTGACACCTGGCAGTAGATTCTCACCGGAAAAAGTAGGTTTAAGTTGTAACTTCGTTTTCATTCTGGATAGATAGGTAACTTAATCATGACTTTTGTAATCTGAGCAGTGATCATGTTTAGTTAAAACACTGTTAGTTGGATTAGATAAATCAATTATCATTCAATCACCCGACACCGACACGTACGAATGTGCATAATAATATAAGTATCGCTTCTTGGTGGGTCACATTCTTCTTTTCTGTGGTGTAGGGTTCACAAGTATAATTCTTTGACACGTCCCCGATCTTCTTTTCCGTGAGATTTTGAATTTGTTCAAAACACAAAAAGATGCAAAGACTATAAACAAAAGAAAATTCCCGGTGGTGTTCTCAAAGGGAAACACGCGTTATCGTAACAATGGTTTGGCACAAAAGCAAGAAAATAATATGTACATTACTTTATTTAATTGAATTCTGAACTGATTCCACCAAGACAGTGACACATCCCGTCTACAACCTTTTTTGGTTTTGTTCATTTTACACAACGAAAAAAGTAAAAAAAAAAATTGGTTCAGACCAAAAAACCCAACCGTAACCCGGTTTAAACCGGTTTCTTTTCTCTCTCTCTCTTGTCCTTTCTTTTTGGGTTTGGAGAAGGGGAAAGATCTGAGCTAACTTCGTCCCAGTGAAACCTCACACACACATTCGACCCAAGGAAAAACAAAAGAATCATATTAAAAGAAGAAAAAACGGTGGAGGTGATGAAATGAGATTTGTGTCAAGCAACGTGTCTCTTTCTTCTTTTCCTGAGATCAATGACGACGACGCTTACGTTGTCACTACTGTGTTTCGCCAACGCCAGCTTCGTCAGCAATACTGACGCCTCCGTACATGCTTTGTCCGTGATCTCTCCTCTCTTCCCGTTCTTCCGCGACCCCACCACCTCCTCCTCCTCTTCTTTCTTCTCCTCACAACCATTTGCAGCCGCAGGAGTTTCTCTCCGCCTTCCTCTACCTCCTTTTCTATTCAAACACATCTGCACCATCGAACATGCGGCTTCGTTCGTTACAACATCCCATAACCCATCACTGGCCAATATCAAAAACTCATCTTCCTCCGTACGATCCGTCACCGTCACTTCCGGCTCCGAACTCACGTACGGTTTCAAGTAATTATCTCCAATAGCTCGTGACATGGCTAAAACTCCTAGGACTCTTGGACCATCCCAGTATATCACTCTCCCTCCCGCTTCTTGGATCCGATCCAACTCATCGGGTCGATCCGGCTGTTTATTTTCAAGAAAACATAATTTAAATCCACAAACTGATCCATGATAGTAATAAAAACTAATACACCTATACGAAATATAGTCACATAAATTTTGATACTAGATTTAGATACTGACCTTGTGATCTGTGGATAGAGGAACAGGTTTGCCATTACGACAAAGAACAGCTCTAGAGTCGCCACAATTCGCGACAACAATCTTCTCGGGAGTAATGACCGAGACAACAGCAGTTGATCCGACAGCATCACAATCCGGAGTCTGAAGCTCACACCGACAATTACCACTCATCACAGTCTCTCCCCAACGAACAACCTCCTTGTCCATACGACTGAAGCTACGTTCCATTATCTTCTTCCATTCTTCCTTCTTATCAGAAACCGCTTCTTCTTGCACTAACTCATGTAATCTCTCTTTACATCTCGCCGCAACCTACACAAAAAAAAAAAAAAAA
>OVAP01000085.1:0-45523 GCA_900406295.1 Aurinia saxatilis | reverse complement strand
CTTTTACACCCCCCCCCAACCAAAAAAAAAAAAAAAAAAAAAACGTCGTATAAGCCACTGATAATAATACTTAAAAAAAAAAAATCAAATCTGATATGTAAAAAACGACGACGTACATGAGAACAGCCATGACCATCGTAAACACCAAAATAATGCCATCTCGTCCTCGAAAACTCGTTTTGCTTCCGTACGAACGAAGGATGAATCGCAACCGCATCTTCCATATCTCTCCTCCTCCCACACACCGACGCAACACCGTATCTCGGCCTCAGATCCATCCTCGTTTTCTCGTTAGGTACAACCTTAATAACCGACGAATTCCCGACGCATCCATCGTCACCTTTTAAGATCTTCATTTCGGCTTCTTCTTTAGAAGGTGATGATGAAGCAGTACAGTTAATAAAATCGTAACCTTCTTGTTTATTTCGTTTATAAAATACTCCCTCCGATGATATCTTCTCCTCCTTCTCCGATGTTGTCTTCTCCGTCGTCGTCGTTGGATCTAACTCAACAACCGGAGACATCCTGAATCTTTGAACACCGATTCTTCGTCTCCGGCTAGACCACGACGTTCTTGCATCACAACCCGTCGCTTCCTCCTCGTAACATATATCCGCCATCGATCTTATACACCAAAATATTTATATAACCGTCTTCCGATCGTCGATTTAAATTTTCCAGTGAAAACTGAAAGTTTCTCTTAGATTTTCTTTTTTTGGTTTACATAAAGAAAGTCTAATAATGTGTTGTGTGTTTTGATTGTTGAACCATGCAATTGAATAAATATCATCGTTACACGTTACAACACCAACCATTTATACCCACGCGCCTACCGCTTCATAAAACTTTTTTTTTTTTTTTACCTTTTTTACTTTTGATTTTTCTCCTAAAATCTTAGCGACGTGACGTATTAGTCTTGTGCTTAAAATTTGGATTAATCTTAACCGTTGATCTGGTCATTGTGTAGTCTATAAATGAACCACGTAAGCATCGCAATCAGGTAGTATATTATACGTGGACCAATTAGAATTGAACAGATTGGGAGAGAAAGAGGAAGTTCCGTTCGCGCCACGATTGTGGTCCTTTCTAAAAATTTTCTTCCAAATTGTCTCTCTGTCTCCTTAAAGTTAAATATAAAAGATCTCTAATTAATCACCAAACAAAATTTTATAGTTTCTTTAAAAGGATCAGTTACGTTAAAATTTTGATTGATTGTAGTTAACCTTAATTTGAACTAATTTAGGTCAACCTTTTCAAGCCTAACGAAAACCATACACGTTGTATTTTGTGATGTTGATCCAGTTAAGAGAATTTAGAAACCTAGACACGTTAACTTTCGTACGATAATGTTTTGCTGATATTTATTAGTTTGCATCTTCGAACTGTTCCAAAGATTTTTACATGACAAAAGCGTTGTTTTTTGACTCTTGTCGATTTTGATCATTGTAGTTTTGTCTTTGTCTTCAAGGATATTGTTTTTTTTCAATAAATGAATAGATACATAGCAAACATATATCGATGAATAATTTTGTAGAACACGAATCATCGGATTACAATTTTTGTTCGTGAGATTATCATAGTTATTGTTTAGATCATGCATAATTCACTTACATAGTACATTTTACAAAATCTCACCACAATATATCATGTACCTGATTAATGGAAAGTACCATTATAGTTAGTGCATAATCCGTAATTCCGTATCGTCTCTTATAAAGTAATTAATAAATTGATGTGTTGCAAGAAGATTTGAATTAGGAATACTAAACGTCTAAAATAACATTTTCGAATCAGACCATAAAGATTCTCAGCACTGCAGAAAATATTGTGCTCAGTAATAAAGTGGATATTATAATTGATAAAATGCAAAATCTGTCTCCATTAAGTGGATTTGCTATTACGCACGAGATAAAATTAGATTTCACGCAACTAAAAGATCTCTCTCAAGTCTCATCTGTTTACCTGTAAAGCTGTAATTAATTTCATGATTACTCTTACGGAAAAAAATCTAGAGATTAATTAAAAATTAGAGGTCTCACTAGTGACTATGATGTAGAAAGATAGAGAGAGAGAGGAAGCCGTACAGAGGACACGTAAGTGTCTTGGAATTAGGAGTTTTTTTTAACCGTTAAAGTTACAAAATTAAATTTTTATTTTTCTATATAAAAAACAAAAAACGAAAAGAAGAGCAAAAAAGGCTTTTTGGTTGATGAAGAAGTGGCCCAACCATTTACCTCTACGTTCCGGCGAATCTAAGGGTTCTTCTTTTCTCTACCGTACACGTGTTGGGATCGTAGCTCTTTAGTTTGGATATTTTTACTTACTTGTGACTGTTGTTGCAGACTCTTGTTGTGTAACTTGTAAGAAAATTATTACGAGTGTGTGGAGTTAGGTCGAGTTGTCTCTCAAGTCAAATCTTATGACAAAACATCATCGATTGGAAAATGGTAAATTTGAAAATTCACAGCAAATTTATGGGTGTTTACTCATTGCTATCGGAGTGTAGTTTAGTTTTTTTTTTTTTTTTTCACCGACAATCATTAGCACTATATCAGTTATAAATGAACAGAAAAATAGGTAAAATAATGTAAATCAAACGGATCAAACGAATAAAATATAAATCAAATGTGTTAAAAATAGAATGAATTAAAATATATGTGAATGATATTACTGTTTGATCAGTTCTTAATACGATCTTAAATCACAAAATTTAAACAGAAAAATAATCAATAAAAATAGTTTGGTTCGTTTCGTCCACTAAAAACCCCGTAAGTATACTAAAATATCTCAAAAGAGCTATAGATTAGCGCCCGATTTAATATTCTGTCACTATTTCACCTCAAAATTGTCGGTAACTCAAATAAGAAACAAAAATTATCACAAAAATCTACTTTTAGACAAAGATCTTTACACTCTTTTTTGGTTCCTAGTTTATGTCTAGGCAGCACATTTCTTCTCGTTGCTCGGGTGTTTCGAATATTCCAAAGATCTGCTCTCATTTGGTGAGTCTTCTACTTGTAGATAAGAAGGTCATACATAACCTTCACCCTCCCCCATTAAAAGGAAGCATTAATGTACCATTAACAAAATCAATTTTCATTTTTTGTTCACATCGCTTGTAAACATATATAGGGCCCGATTGGTAACGACTTTAAAAATTGTGACGGTAGGTTTTTTTTTTTTAGACTGTTACTGTAAAAATTGTGATTGTAGAAAAAATATTGTGATTTTTAAAAAAAATGATCTGGAAAGAATAAAAAGATAAAGAAAAAAGTTGTGAAATTTTTTATGAATACTTTTATGATTTTAAAAACTTTTTCTACTAAAAAAAGTCCCATTGGTTAGAAAAATAACGGTAAAAACTTTAATTTCTCAAAAAATCTCTACAATTTTTAAAGTCTCTTTTACTAATCGGGCACCGCAATATGTAATTATGTAGCCCCCATTTAATGTTAATTGTAGTTGTGAATGACAGTTTAACAACAAGCAAGAAAGCCGTGTATCTGCTCATCTACCAGTGAGACCTTTCAGTTACTCATTTTACATTGCTATGATATGGAAATGAGAGGCAATAGTAAAAATAGAATGTAAATAATTTTATCAGAAAATAAAAAAATACTCGTTGATATTAATTACTGAAACCTCAAAACTCATCCAAATGCAAATAATGGTGGATGATTCAAATGGGGGTCTCCTTCGTGCACCCACCAATCCAACCAAAACCACTGCAATTGAATTGACTACCAAAGGAAGATCCTAGAATCATTGATAAGTGACAAAATCATTCAGTTTCTGTTTTTGTAACATAGTGTATGAGTTATCATGACCTTATTATTATTATATGATAGCATTATTTTAGTAGAAATATCCAAACTTGAGTGTGCATGGTGGCATGCCCCTCGACCTAGCCCTACGATACATCCATGGTGTTGTACTTACGTGGTTAATTTAAATTATTTTTTGCACCACTTCTTGTTTCTGTTTTAAATTCCGTAAAACTTTTCACCTTAAATAAGAATTTTTTTTGAAAAGTTAAGAAACGAACAAACTACTAATTTACATTTATTGCATCGTGACAAGCTAGTAGTGTTGGGAGGTCGAGAAGTTGTTTACTCTTTCGGATATACATTACATTGTACACTAGGTCTCTGCAAAAAAAATTAAAATCCGCTTCAATTCGTTATTTTGTTCGATCCAATTCAAAAAACTAAATATCCGTAAAATTTTTGAACAAAACAAAGCGGAAAATTTAATATCCGTAAAAAACAAAACAAATAACAAATATTATTTTCTAATTTACAGATTATCCGATCGGATCCGATCCGTAAATTTATAAATATATAACTATATGTATATGCTAGAATATTTTGTCATCTATAATATAAAATTTTAATCTATAAAATATATACATGTATTACAATTTTAGTTACATGATAGACTTTAAGTTTATGAATAAATTCACATATCTCAAAGAAAATACTTTTAGATGAATATGCATTTTAATCAACCGATGAATAAGTCTATGCCTTATAAATTTAACGTCGTTTTACTCATTTTCAAAAAATAATTTAGAAAGTTTTTAGAGATTTTTGTAAAGAGTTTTTTTTTCTTTCATATACAATAGAGTTTTAAATAAAGAAAAAAAAATTAGATGGAAATTATAGCTACCCATTTTCTATTTTTTTGGTTTTCGACTTTCATTTGTTGTATATCTTTTGTTGTTTAGGAATAAATATAGTAAAAATTTTAATTTTAATATTTTAAAAGATTTTATTTGTTTTTAAACAAAACAAATCAAATAATCCGCAAATACTTGGAAATTTTACAAATATCGGTACTTACAAATATTCATATTTTTAAAAACAAATCAAATAGTAAAATTTAATATCCGATAAAAACTGAAACAAATACAAATACTATATTTTAATAACATATGAGGTATTTTTTTTTTTTGTTCTGTTGAAAAGTTTTGTGATAACATATGGGTTTTTTTCTATTACTTCACATCAAACCGTTTGGTTTATATCATAGTTTAACTTTACATGACTGATCATGCATGATATGAATTCATAGTCATGTAAAGGCCTATTATAATTATGCACCTGATCCAAAAACAAAGTTATACATCTTATCCATAAAGATCCGTTTTGGAATTTTTTGAAGTATGAAGTGCTCACATAATTATACATACACGTATAAGTAGTAATTAGTATATGGGATAATATATTATTGTATATGTTCATTGTATTGGCAACCAGTTTTCGTATTTACTCAAAGAAATGTAATAACCAAGTTTCGATAAAAAGGTTCAGCTTGCGGCAAAAAAAACACATGAGGTATATGTCAGAATTGACTAGAGAGAATACGAGCGTATGCATGTATCTGAAATCTTCTGTAGAAGGAAAAGTCTGATGAAGAGTCTGTAACCGACTTATTTTGGATGGGAGGACAAAAGACTACTTTTTATTATACATATATTATTAAGATATACATGATCCATCTCGATTGTATCACCGTTGTTAAGAACATGTAAATCTTTATTTTAAATCTATATTTTTAAATAAAGTATTTCTAAAATAAAAATGGATTTTACTCTATTGTATAACTTTATTTTGTTTCTAAAAAAAATATTTTGAATATATTATTTTTATTTATTTTATCAATAATTACTAAAAGTACATATTATCAATAATATTAACAAATTTGACCAGATTATTAACTGTAAATTAGTAATTGATGGTGTACTAAATTATTTTATGTTTTTTTATTTCAATATTTATAAATTTAATATTAGTTTCTATCATTATGTTTTCTAATAAATATGCTTTTTTATTTCTGTATTTTTTATATTTTGATAATATAATATTGATCATAAAAAAAATACATACGAAAAATATATATTTAAAATTATAATAGTATGATAGTGTAAAAAACAGCAATATATAAAGTTATTTAAATTTTAAGGGACCTTTTTATAAATTAAAAAGTTCATCTATATATATATAAATATCTATTTTAGAGATGAAAATAGAGTAGGATTGGAGAAAAATGTTCCTTTAAAATAGAGATATATGGGAGAGTTGGAGATGCTCTTGGAGGGATACCAAGAATATTCAGCAGTGTTTAAGAACGTTATTAGTTAAGCTGGAGATATTAGCCAAGAAAGCCTAATTATAATCTAAAGCGTTGAGCCGAAACGATTTTTATAAAAATGAAATAATTCTTGTGTCTGATTTCAATGTTAGTTTATTAATTTGAATTGCGTTACAATTGGACTTGACCCAACACATAATACAACATAATTAAGGCTAGGAGTTACAAAAATCCCACTTGGCATAAAAAATTTAGATCTGAAACTGAAATCTCTAGAATTCTGGAGAATTTCAACGCTGTTCGTCGCTATTTTCAGTCATCCAGCCACCGTTGAATTCCAATTCCACACCTTCTTAATCGTCGGTATTAGCCTATACAATCCATTCAATATATAACCAGGATTGATTTGTACCAACTACCATTGAAAAAATCTTTTTCATAATTTTCTTCAAAATTGAAATAATTGAGGCAAACCAACTCAATCTTAAAACGGTGATTATAGAGATAGTGAATCTCAATAGACTCAACCTTCAACGCATAAAAGAGATTTAATCTCTAAGTGGAAGGAGATTTTTTGAATCACTAACAATCAATTGATTTAAATAAGAATGGATTGAAGGATAAGCAAACCGGGATAAGCTTCCCCCCTATAGAGTGAGAAATTTGAGAGAGACGGTAGACAAAAGTAAAAACCGACTCGGATTTATAGCCGAAATCTCACCAAAAAAGTCTATAAAGACCAAGATCCGAAAGATTTTGGAAATTAAAACTGGATAGATACCAGAATGGCTAATCCGATTAGATCGGAAGTTGACAAAAAAACAAAAGGATAAACTAAAAGAGACTACATATTTATATATGAATATGCACAGTGCCGACTATTGCCGGACGCGGACAAGAGATAGATCGGAAATTGCTGTATCTACTTTTTGTAGAGAGAAGTAAGAAAAACTAAGAGAGAGAAAGGTTCTTTTATAAAGAGGTCTATTTAAGTTTGTGGCTTGGGTCAATTATGATTTTTTAAAAAAAAAATTGTTAAAAAATTGTTATTAAATGTAAGAGTCGGATCTGAAATAATTGAGACTCGAGAAAAAATATAAAATGGGGACCTTCAGTTTAAAATTTTAACTAAACATAATCAAACATATTCCCGTTCAAATCACTCATGACTGAATATCAATTATTATAAAAAATACATTTTATCATTGTTTAGATCAAAAAATTAAAGACGAAAAAATGAAGAACTTGGTTGGAAAAACACATATTGACAGTTTCGAATAAAAAAATTGATAAAAATAAATTAAATAAAAAAGGGGTCTAAGGAACCCGAGAAGAATCATTCACTTTTCTGTTCTCAGATCGGGTCGAGTTAAATGTTCAAGTTCGTTTTTTTTTTGCTGTTGCAAGAAACACGGACGACATAGACGGATAGAAGTACAGAAGTAGCAAGAACTGAGAGAAAAGCCAATCTCTTCTAATCACAATTATTGAGCATGCCAAGTCCTATACCCCATTGAAACTTATCCATAAAGTTGAAGTTTTTTTTGTTTGTTTTGGACCTATGGATATTTAACCTTGTGGCTGATACGAGAAGCCATTGACAGATAAACCTCCGTCGACACAAATGGTCTGACCAGTTATATAAGAAGCTGGCATACATAGAAATGCTACAACCGACGACACCTCTTCAGGCTTCCCGAAACGCCCCAACGGCTTTCTTGCTGTCACCACCTTCTTATACTCCTCATCATACACCTAAAGATCATCATCAAAGCCAATAAATAGATCAGCAAAAGCAAGAATTAAGAAGAACATATGATTCTTAAAGGAGTGGTATCTCACAGTGTCAGCTAGAGCAGTTGCAATGACTGCAGGAGCCACAGCATTAACCCTAATACCGTCACTAGCCCATTCGCATGCCAAGTTCCTCGCTAGCTGATTCATCGCCCCTATGCACACACACATAACTAACACATTATGGCCTCTACTGTTTCAAAAACCAAACTTATGCGTTACGTTTACATCTTCAAAAACAGAACTACTTTGACTTTAGCTTTCTTCTTGAGTAACAATACTCAGTAAATAGTAATTAGTATATCACCTTTTGTTGCAGAGTAGATGGCGCTGATTCCAAGTGCTACAACACCAGCAATAGAAGACATGAAGACAATGTTCCCACATCCTGAAGCCTTGAGCAGAGGATGTGCAAGTTGGCTTATATGGAAAGCAGATTCTAAGTTGGTCGAAACGTGAAACGAGAAATCATCTGCTGTACTTTCCAATGCTGGCTTGGAGCGAATCGCTCCCACGTTGTTTATCTAATAATCATCAAGATTGTATTAATCTGATTGGCGCTTTGAGATTAGAGCGAATGATAAAGAAAATATAAAGATTTTAACTCACGACGATATCGAGCTTTCCACTAAACAATGAGGCAACATCCTGCATAAGCTTCTCTCTGTCTGTTCTAACAGATACATCACAAACTGAGCCAGTGACTTGAAAACCCTTCTTTTGCCATTGGCTTACACACTCATTAAGCAGAGATTCATCCCTAGCACAAGTATGTATTATTGCTCCAAATCCTGCTAGTTCCTCTACTACAGCATACCTATTTTGATTTCAAGAACCAGATATTAACTAAAGTCTAATGTTTTCAAGAAAAGTTTTGGAAAAATTTACGAACCCGATGCCTTTGGTTCCGCCGGTTACAAGTGCGGTCTTGCCTTGAAGGCTCCATCTTTTGCTTTGCTCTGCTCCAGCCATTGCTCTGTTACAGCTAAAGAACTCAAATTGAAGTGAACGATGTGAAGAGAATACGTGGAGCAAACGAAGTTGATCAAACATTGGTGTGATAAAAGATAAAATTCATGATGGGCCGAGTCCATGAAAAAGTGTACATACCAACGAAATTTAGGCCCGTATCTTTTACAACACAATTTGAGCTCATTTAACTTTGTACTCACAAAAATACTATGCTTCTAAGCTCTCTGCTTCACATAAGCTTTGATCTTATTTAACTTTTGACAAGATAAAGTAATCAAAGTTCAACAATAAGAAATATATAACTAGTTCATACATAACATAATTGTTGTTCTTAAATTGTTTCTAGGTTTAAGCCTATGGCTTATAGGAAAAGCCATTAACAGTGTAACCACCATCAATACAAATGGTTTGTCCTGTTATATAAGAAGCTGCAGGGAGACAAAGAAATGTCACCAACGAAGCAACCTCACGCGGCTCACAAGCACGTCCTAATGGAGTTCTTGAGAGTATAGCTTCCGCAAACTTCTTATCACCAAGATACTGCAAAAGTCCACATTTAAACCAAGATTCATGTAAAAAACAAAAGCATGTAGCAAGAAAGAAAACGTTTTTTTAGCTTACTTTTTGGACAAGAGAAGTTGCAGTGACCCAAGGTGCTACAGAATTAACCCTTATACCATCACTTGCCCATTCACATGCCAAGTTTCTTGCTAGTTGATTTAGAGCTCCTGCATATAAAGGAAGCTTAGGTGTGTACATACATAATTTACACAAGGATTTATTAATTTTCAAAATTGTGATCTATGAACCTTTTGTTAAACCATATATAGAGGACGTGCCAGATACAATCCCTGATACAGAGGAAATGAATACGATATTCCCATTTCCGGAGGCTTTAAGTAAAGGATGTGCCAATTGGGAAATATGGTAAGCAGATTCCAAATTGGTAGCCATTAAACATGAAAAATCTTCTGCTATACTTTCTAAAGTTGGCTTTAGTATGAACTTCCCAACATTGTTTATCTGTATAACGGCAAGCGCAAACAAAAACAAGCAGTCAGGACTTAAATGAGACCATAAAAGATTTTTAAAAACTTGAAGAAGAGTCCCTTACAAGTATGTTGAGTTTGGAACCAAACAGAGAAGTAACAGTTTGCATTAATTGCTCTCTCTGAGGTGTAGAGGAAACATCACATAACGAACTAGTGACTTGAAACCCTTTTGCTTGCCATTCACTTAAGCATTCATTAAGAAGAGTTTGATCTTTGTCACAGATGTGCACTCTTGCACCAAAACCTACAAGTTCCTCCACTATTGCATGCCTGAAATTAAGTCTCAAGCTTCAGCTTTGTTCTCACAAAGATGAAATCAAAAACTAGGAAACAGAGGATTTGTGAGGAAGAAGACTAACCCAATTCCCTTGGCTCCACCGGTTACAAGAGCAGTCATACCTTGAAGACACCACCTAGTAGTGTCCATCGTTTGTGTGTGAGGCTAAGCAGTGGTTGGTGTCACAGTTAAAATCAGTTCAAGAGTGATAAGGCTAATGGTTGGTGAATGGTGATATGTCCGATGTTTGAGAAAAAAATCAGTAAGAGACAAGTTCACAATTAAATGTGGACTTCTTGATTTGTCAGGTTCTTGCAACACGTGAAAATTATGAATCCATGTTCTACTAATGGTAAATCCATTACATCTAATGAAATATGTTTTTTTTTATAATGAAATATTTTGTAGAACAAAAAATAATCATTTAAGGTATTTTACAGTGGTTTACTATTATTGAATTACATTAAGAGGTGTTCTGATATTGGTTTTGAGCCAGTGATAATATAACGTTAGAATATATATATTGGTTGGATTTGTTGGGTGCACGAACTATGCCCCATCTAATCCATGCCATTTGCATTTTAATGAGTCTTAAGATCTCAATAATACTCACAATTAGCCGGTTGTTGAATTTATACACATTTGTTAATTATTTGAAGTGATGACTTGTCTAAGATCAATGATTATTGTTGTTTTTATATAACCAATAGTCCAATAGGTATATAGATTCTTACTTGCACGTATATTTCCCAAAAACCTTGTTGGGTCTACTTTATTGTATGCTAGTTTGGGAAATTTTACATCCATCTCCACAAGTTAGAAGTCCTACTACATATCACGATCAGCTTCACAAAGACTTGAATAGTTCAACAAAATCTACTTTTTGCAAATGAATTTCTGTTGTGCGAATATATTAGTCGTTTGCTTAGATTTATAAACTTTTTATATAATTCTTTAACAATATAATGATTCTATGTAATAAAAGTGTTAAGCTGATTAAAACTCATGTTTTGAACTTGGAGCTGATTGGTTTTCTGCAAATAACTATCAAAATGTTATAATAATGGTCTAGATTTTTTTCCATGAAGTCTATATACTAGAGAACAATTCAGACAAGCAACTTCATACACTTACATAATAAGCAATTAGCCTTTGATTTCTTACTTTTAATTTTCCATCAATGGCAAGTACTTACAAATCAGTAGTTCTTTCCATAATCACCCAATTATGCCTTGTTTCTTGCGTGTTAAGTCAACAACAAGAAACAGAATTTCTTAACCATGGTTTTCTCAAAGCCAATCTTCTCAAGTTCGGATCCTCCAATATCCTCCCAAGTGGAGTCTTGGAGCTAACAAACACCTCAAGGCAACAAATGGGTCAAGCCTTTTATGGCTTCCCCATACCTTTCAACAACTCTACTAACTCATCAAACTCTCTTTCTTTCTCCACAAGTTTTGTTTTCTCAATCGATGCACCAGGTCATGGCCTAACCTTTATGATCTCACCTTCCATGGATTTCTCCCAAGCCATGCCGAGTCAGTATCTCGGTCTTTTCAACACGTCAAACAACGGAAACTCCACAAACAGAATTCTTGCGGTGGAATTTGATACAGTTAAGTCAAATGAGTTTCTTGACATTGACGGTAACCATGTAGGGCTCGATGTGAATGGTCTTGAATCCGTTGAATCTGCACCAGCTGCGTTTTTCTCTAACCGGCAAAGCAAGAATATAAGCTTGAAGCTTTCGGGAAAAGACCCGATTCGGGCTTGGATCGAGTACAATGGAGTGGAAATGCTTCTTAATGTCACATTGGCTCCTTTTGAAACTTCTAAGCCTAAGTTTCCTCTTTTGTCAAGAAAGATGAATCTTTCAGAGATTTTCATGGAGAAAATGTATGTTGGATTTTCGGCATCCACGGGGAATATTACGGGTAATCACTATGTTACTGGATGGAGCTTTAGTAGAGAAGGGAAAGCAAAAGACTTTGATCTCACTCTGCTTCCTTCACTTTCAACTCTATCACCACCATCTGATTCTGATGACTCTGATCCCATTTCAAATCCCACTCCGGATTCAGCAATTGTCAAGTCTAAATGCATGAAACTGATCACAATCTGCATTCTTTCAGTTATGATTTTTATGATTTAATTGAACCAAGAGAGATTGTCTTTGGTCTTATGAGTAATGTATTACTTTCTTACTATTGTTAGAGATGAATAAAAATGGAAATTCTTGTAGTAAAGTTTTATGATTCTTAGTAGTTACATTGGGCCATGTTTGGTTTCATTGTTTCCTTTGGAAACTACTTTGA
Source organism: Aurinia saxatilis (assembly GCA_900406295.1). Taxonomy (NCBI): domain Eukaryota; kingdom Viridiplantae; phylum Streptophyta; class Magnoliopsida; order Brassicales; family Brassicaceae; genus Aurinia; species Aurinia saxatilis. The sequence goes on along the minus strand of OVAP01000085.1, from coordinate 33,023 downwards.
TTGGTTTGTAAATACACAAGTCTTCATTTGCCAAAGAAAGAGTCTCATCTCTGCTTCAATAAGCTTTGAGAATTGAGATCATTTAACTTTTAACAGAAAGGAACAAGTTATTTAACTATTTATAAATGTATGACTAATTGTTCATACATTATGTAAATTATTAATCTTGAAATGCCTCTAGGATTAGTTCTAGGGCTTGTAGGAGAAGCCATTAACAGTGAAACCTCCATCAATACATATGGTTTGCCCTGTTATATAAGAAGCTGCAGGGAGACAAAGAAAAGTCACCAACGAAGCAACCTCATGCGGCTCACACGCGCGGCGTAATGGGGTTCTTGAAAACAAAGCCTTTGCGAATTTCTCGTCTTCAAGACACTGAAATGTCCACATTTAAACCAAGATTAAGGTAAAACAGAAAAGACTAAACGAAAAAAAAAAGACGTTTTAGCTTACTGGTTGGACAAGAGGAGTTGCAGTAACCCAAGGAGCTACAGAATTAGCTCTTATACCATCACTTGCCCATTCACATGCCAAGTTTCTAGCCAACTGATTCATGCCTCCTACATACAAAAACATTACAATAGTGCTTAAAAATGTAAATAGTCAGAATTCTGAAGAGAGGTGAGAAATATCACATACGAAAACGAACCTTTTGTTAAGCTATATATCGCTGAGGAATCAGATGCGACAAGCCCACATACAGAGGACATGAACACAATGCTACCAAATCCAGAGGCCTTAAGTAAAGGATGTGCCAATTGCGAAAAATAGAAAGCAGACTCCAAATTAGTAGCTACTATACTTGAGAAATCTTCAGCTGTAAATTCTAAAGCCGACTTCATCACAAAGAATCCCACATTGTTTATCTGCTTAATAGCAAGTAACAACAGTAATTAAAATCAGACAAGAGTGTATAAAATAAAAGCTTAAAATCCTTAAAACTTACAAGGATGTTGAGTTTGCCATCAAATAAAGAAGTAACAGTCTTCATCAACTGATCTCTCTCCGGTCGAGAGGAAGCATCACAGACTGAGCCAGTGACTTGAAACCCTTTTGCTTGCCATTCACTTAAACACTCGTTGAGCACACTTTGGTCTCTGGCACACGTGTGAACTCTTGCACCAAAACGAGCAAGTTCCTCCACTGTTGCATACCTGATCACTTAAACATGTAAGTCTCAAGCTCAATGTTACAACCTAACTAAGCAAAGGAAACAGAACATTTTGGGAGGAAGAAGACGAACCCGATCCCTTTGGTTCCTCCGGTTACAAGAGCGGTCATACCTTGAAGACTCCATCGACTATCCATTGTACAGAATGATTCAATAAATGAGAAGTAATATGATAGAGGGATGAATTGATTGAGTTCTATACATGGAACATGTGGTTGATGAACAGTAGTTCAGAAATAAAAGTAACGTAAAGAGAGAAACAAATGTGCACCTCTCGTTTTGTGTGGGGTTTGAAACACGTGACATCACGGCATGTGTTCGTTTATCTTAAACATTGTTTTCATGTTAAAACTTTACTCTTAGATATGTTTTTTGTGACTTATGTCTAATAAGCCGATTGTGTTAGTAGTCTAGTGCCATCTAGTTTAGTTACAAATCAAAGCTTATGCATTGATCCATCTTGTTAGGTGGTGAAATTTTTATACCATAGAGAAAAGGATAGAAATGGGCCAAATGGCATAGCGGAGTCAACGAGGTTTTAATACTAATCTAGAAATAATCTTTACTCAAGTACAATCAAATGTAAACCGGAATGGAATGTATGTCAGTGTCAACTCTATATTTTTTTTAATGACATTTAAGGTTTGAGAATATCACAAATAATTATCCTCTACAAAAATTAATAAATTACGGAAACAGATTAGACTATATTGTTTTATTTATAGACAGTTATACTATATAACTCCGGTTACAAATCATAACTATTGCATACATATATTCGTTTTAATAGTTATGTTTACTACTTTTTGTTGTTTTTTCCGTATCACATACATTATATCCACTAAAAACTCTAATCAGTAACATGATATCTACAATAAAAAGACTCAACCTTGTTTAATCGAACATACGCCAAATTTTTATACGGTCACCACTTACATTTCATTGCAAAAGCAAAAAAACTCAAATAACCAAAAAATATAAAGAAGAAATTTTAGCAGTTAAATAAAGGTGTATTTGCTAAATAGCCAAGAATATAGTTAATTCAAACCTATAATGAATTGATTAACCAATTTTGTTTGGAATTGACAATTCCAAATTGTCAATTTCGTCATCAACTTGTTTTACACAATATGGGAAGAGAGAGAAATGGATGATATCATATGTAAAAACAAAAAAAATTATAATCCCATTTTACATTATATTTTATATAATTTTTAATAATTAATTAATTAAAACTATGAATCTTACCAAAAAGCATTAAAAAAACTCTCCATCTGATATGGTTTGGATTTTTTCAAGACTGATATATTTCTGAAGAGATATAAAACAAATTAAATGAGAAGGTAAAAAAATATCTGTTTCACACACCATATTATACCCATGCTAATTTTTCAAAAAAAAAAGAACAAAAGGAAAAAAAAATGTCAAAGGCGGTGATGAAGGCACGTGTCCCTGCGGAAATGTGATCTGATCCAAACCTATTTATATTCTCCGTTGCTTTTTTCCTGTCTTGACCGCTCCTCTTCGATCTGTCTTCTTGTCTGCTTCGTCGCCGATCTCTACCTCCGTCTTACCGCCTCCGCCAAACCCTAGGTGAGCTTCACCAGAATTGAATTAGGGCATTTTTTATCGAATAATATTCCCTAATTTGATGCTTTCTGATTCAATTAGATTCCCGGAGGACCAAATTCGGTAATCACCGGAATTAGAGAAGATGGGTACAACGACGACAACGAGTGGAGTGTATATTCATGTAATTGAGGATGTTGTCAACAAAGTCCGTGAAGAGTTTATCAACAATGGTGGTCCTGGCGAGAGTGTTCTCGCTGAGCTTCAAGGAGTGAGTTTTCAATTAGGGTTTTCTTCATTTCGTCGGAATAAATGGAATTTTGATTTCTTTAGTGGAATTAGGGTTTGTGGGTAGCTAGGGTTTTTTGCCAAGTTCGTCTCTTTTAGTTGATTTAACTTCATTTGAATCTGTCTTTTGTTAGATTTGGGAAACGAAGATGATGCAAGCTGGAGTCTTGTCTGGTCCGATAGAGAGGTCGTCGGCTCAGAGGCCCACACCTGGAGGTCCACTCACTCATGATCTCAATGTTCCTTATGAAGGTACTGAGGAGTATGAGACTCCTACTGCTGAAATGCTCTTCCCTCCGGTGAGTAGACTTACTCTATCGATTGGCTTCATTGACACTATCATACAACCTTTTTGTCTTGAGCATGGTTTTGCATTTTGTGTTGAGTAGACACCATTGCAGACGCCCCTTCCAACCCCGCTTCCCGGTACTGCTGATAACTCCTCTATGTATAACATCCCTACCGGCTCAAGTGATTATCCAACTCCTGGAACTGATAATGGGAGTAACGCTGATGTTAAAGGAAGACCTAGTCCTTATATGGTGAGCCGTAATTAAAAAAATTCTGTGGAGTGATTTAATTGTTTTCCATAGACTTTATAGAGGCAAAACAAAAATGACTTGGTACTTTCTTGTTTTTACTTTTTATTTTAATAAACTGAGAACATGCCCTTTATTGCAGCCACCACCTTCTCCATGGACAAATCCAAGGCTTGATGTCAATGTTGGTAAGTACTAGTATTGCCAGCATTTAATGTCTTAGTGAAACCAAAAAAATGTCTCGGTTTGTTGTTTTTGGATATAAACATCTGACCTGCTGCTAGCTTATGTGGATGGCCGTGATGAGCCCGAGAGAGGAAACACTAATCAGCAATTTACGCAGGTACTTGTACTTTAACATCTACATTTAGAACCTTGAGTTTTGGATTTCTGGGTTGTGTTCAAATCTTCTTTTCAACTCTTACGTAATTGATTTGATTAGTGCTCTTCTCAAGTACTTCCTCATTATACAGCTTAAGTCGCATATACGTGAACTATGGAATTTATTTTCTTTAAATGGAATACGTCCAGGACTTATTTGTGCCATCCTCTGGGAAACGAAAGCGTGATGATTCTTCTGCACACTATCAAAATGGTGGGTCTATACCACAACAAGATGGTGCAAGCGATGCTATGCCTGAGGTGTGTGTGTGTAGAACTACCCATTTGCATTCACATTTGGAAATAGCTCGCATGTGAAAGAAAATAAAAAAATATTCTTACTTTGGTTTCCACTTCACAAGTATATTGAAATCTCAGTGATTGATATTCTTTGACCACAAATTTTCAGGTAAGCCTTGAGGGTGATGCCCTCTGCATAACCTTTCCTGGGGATAGAAATATCCCACGAGATTTCATATGCTCATCATCTAAGATTCCTCAAGTTGATGGACCAATGCCTGACCCTTATGATGAAATGTTGTCGACACCAAATGTAAGAATGCTTCAGCTTTTCATTGAGTAGTCAGAATTCTTTAGATATATACTTCTTCGACATGTCTGCATATCAGTAACTGTAATCTCTTATGCATTAGTGCAACTAGAGTCTGTTCTCCTACGCATCATAGATATTAAACTATATATAAACACATTTGACTTCTTAGATGACATGCGTTAAAAAGGAATGAGAATCTTCTCATTTCCAACTTTATATGGCATTTTATAGTTCCTATAATTGTCGAGATACTATCTATTACACACCCAGATACTTTTGGTAGTAATTCCCTGATTTTCATTTACTGGGTTGCAGATATATAGCTATCAAGGACCCAATGATGACTTTAATGAGAACAGAACTCCTGCACCTAACGGTAAGAGAATCCAAACAAAATTGTTGGAGTGTTTTTAAGCAAGTAAAAGAATATCATCTGCTGAAATCCCTCTTTGTCAGAGATTCAAACGAGCACTCCTGTTGCTCCACAAAACGATATCATCGACGATGATGAAGAGCTGCTGAACGAAGATGATGATGACGACGAATTAGATGACCTAGAAAATGGCGAGGATATGAACACACAACATCTGGTTTTGGCTCAGTTTGAAAAGGTAATGACTCTCCCTATTTACGCAAGTTGCCAGATGTTTTTCTCAGATGTAACTCTAATCACAGTAAGACTTGTTTGGTGTTGTGATTAGGTGAGTCGCACAAAGAGCAGGTGGAAGTGCAATCTGAAAGACGGGATCATGCATATAAACGATAAGGACATTGTCTTCAACAAAGTAATCTTTGCTCCCCAGTTAAAGCTTAGAACTAGTCCGGTAACGATAATACTAATAATACATTTGGTTTAATATTTCAGGCAACGGGCGAGTTCGACTTCTGATCTTGGCAATAGCAATGCTTGTAGGGAAGTTACAGGTCATAGTGTTCTACGTCTTTTGTTTACTTTATGATTCAGACCAACCTCTGAGAGAGAGACATTATAATTGATGGGAAGTGTACTCTGGTTGGCTTTTGTACAAAAAGAAGAGATTTTTCCAAGCGGATGTAATCTTTGAACTGTTTCTTAATCCTCTATCTCCTTTCTCTTCATGGAAAATTAACTTCCCAAAAAGCTGATTTCCTTATTACAGCATCTTGAGAAATGGGTTTACAAGACTATTGAAAAACATTTGGATTATGCAACACCAAGACCATCCTATGAATAAGTGCTTATAATTTCACTGTGAATGATCTACAAGAACGAACTTGGTCTGAAATATATCTAGAAGAGCCATCTGGTTGATATGCTCGGTCTTAGCGGGGTGTTGCCACCCTTCCTTGTGGTCCATTGGCTGTTGACCTCCCTTCTTCTCAGTAACACCCACTGGAAACCTGATGGCCTCCCCTTCAACAGAAAGAGAAGAGGGTGGATTTGGAGACACAAAGAGAGGTGAAAGCAAAGGAATAGCTGTGGTTGCAACCTCATCACAAGTCTCATGCAGAAAGGGATTCTCGGGAGCCCTGTCAAGAGACAGAGCCGTGGGTGCTTGTTTCTGCAGCCTAGTCGGTGATCTCTGGGACTCGCTCGTGCCAAACATGCTCACAGTGTTTTCCATCAGAATTCAGACTTGAGATTTGAGCAAATGAAGAAGAGAGAGGGTAAGATAGAAAAGAAAAAGAAAGTGATGTGAAGAGGAGAATAAAAGGCAGAGTTTTTGTGTGTGTGTGTTGTAGAGAAGAGCGCAAAAGAGGGCTTAGATATGCTGGAAAATGTGAAGGGTTTGTTACTTTGAAACGGTCATTAACTTAAAAACTAATAATTGTCTCTTTTTTATTTGGAAAATGACTAAAATTCTCAAATTTTAAAGGAAATATTTAGATAATATCCAAAACTATGAAACTGTTTTTAAAGGAAAAAAATTGATAATATCTATTATATACTTCTGTCAACCTATGAAGACATATCCCACTAAACTTTTTAGTGTTAAGTCGTTTACCGGTTCTCAAACTAAAACATGATTAGAAATCAAATTGGTTGGAAGTTGTGATTATAGGAAAACCGTGTAAACTAATATAAAAGAGAGAGGATTTGTATGTGTTGTGGACGATGACGTAAAAGAGACTTGGACATGGTGGAAAATGTGAAGAAAATAGGGAATGATTGGTTATTTTGAAATAGTAAATTGGTTCAATGGGTATTGCTAGGCCTGGGCATAAGTAATCAGAACCGAAGAACCGAATAGAACCGAACCGAAGATATTCGAATTGAACCGGAATCGATTTTAAAAAAAACCCGAACGGTTCCTAAATCTCTAGAACGGAAGAATCGGAATCGAATTAGAACCGAACCGAGAAATCGAATGGGAACGAAGATCCACATATTTAAGTGTATTTTATTTTATTTTTATAATTTTTTAGTAATATTTTCAGCTATTAATTTTAGTTTAATTAGTAAATTTTAGTTATTTTGTAAGTTTTGGTTCAATTTTTCGGTTTATTTAGAGTTTTTAGAGGTTTTGGTTTAGTTTTTTCGGTTCTGGTTCGGTTCTTTTGGTTCTGGTTCGGTTCTTTCGGTTCTTTAGAGTATTTACCCGAACCGAACCAAAACCGAAATTAGTTTTCGGCTCTTAACCGGAACCGATTTAGAACCGAACGAAAATCAGTTCGGTTCTTATTCGGTTCCATTTTGCCTACAACCGAAGAACCGTAAAACCGAATCGAAAAACCGAATGCCCACCCGTAGGTATTGCTATAGAGACATGAATTTACTAGGTAACCATAGATAGCTATAGATAACACATATTGGTATTCATATTCATCTATAAAACAATATCTATATTTTGTTAACTTATGCTGATATATACAAAGCAAAAAAACAATATCTATATTGTTGATATATGTTGAAAGGCTTATTTATGTCCATATTTAAGCTTTATTTCTATATTATATTATGCGTAAATAAATTTTGTTCCGTCGTATGCAAATATAATCTTCACCAAGAAGATCTACAGTAACCTAGAGTTTGAGAAGGTAACTATGAAGCAAAATGCCGCCTGAGATTATTGTCTCCGGTGGTTTAGAAGTGTCCTATGCGGTAATCCCAATTTCCAACCAGAACTGTGATTATTAGTGACAAGAAAAAGAAAAAAAAAAACAAATTTTTACTCTATTCCTGTTAACTTATTATTGTGAAACCGTTGTATCCTTATAGAAAATACAAATTTTTACTCTATTCCTGTTAACTTATAATTAACGTGTGTGACCAGAGAGGGTTAGTGCCTGAGGGTTCTAGAATTTGGGATGTTTCATAATCCAAGTGCTTTTCATGTTTTTTTTTTTTTTGGTTCAATGCTTGTCATGTCTTATATACCCATTTTCACAAGATACATTGTACGCTACCATTCTGCGAAGACGATAAAACATTAATGAAACAAGTCAAAAGTCAACATTCCCTTCTTTGGCTGGAAAAAATTGTTCTTTTTGTACAACAAACAGCCAACCAGAGTACATTCCATAAAGAATCGTCTCTCTCAGAAGTTGGTCTGAATCATAAAGTGAAAGAAAGGCATTGAACATTGAGGACTATGACTTCTCTAGAAGCTCTGCTATTGTCAAAGATCAGAAGTCGAACTCGCCTGTTGCCTGAAAAATAGTAGACAGAGCTTGTGTTAGTAATATCGTTACCAAAATTTCTCCAAGCTAAACTGGGAGGCACAAATTACTTTGTTGAAGAGAATGTCCTTATCGTTTATATGCATGATCCCGTCTTTCAGGTTGCACTTCCACCTGCTCTTTGTGCGGGTCACCTAATTACAACACCAAACAAGTCTTATTACTGTGATTTAGAGTATCATACAGAGATACACACACCTGAAAACCTTTGTAAAGAGGGATAGTCATTACCTTGTCAAATTGTGCCAAAACCAGATGTTGTGTGTTCATATCCTCACCATCCTCTAAATCATCTAACTCGTCATCATCATCATCTTCGTTCAACAGCTCTTCATCATCTTCAATGATATCATTTTGTGCAACAACAGGAGTGCTCGTCTGGATCTCTATCAAAAAGGAAATATAGCAGATTGATATCCATCTACTTGCTCTAAAACATTCTCACCATTTATGTTTGGCTTCTCTTACCGTTTGGACCAGGAGTTCTGCCCTCAAAGTCTTCATTCGGTCCTTGATAGCTGTAAATCTGCAACGCAATGAAACTCAATGTATTACTAACAAAACTAAATGAGAGACCGTGTAACAGGTAGTATCTCTAAAAAATTATTACATGTTTGATAGAAAATCAAAATGCCACATGGTCGAAAACGAGAAGATTCTCCTTCCTTTCATTACGGATGTCATCAGAAAGTCAAATGTAATTATATATAATTCAATATCTATGATGTGTAGGAGAAGAGATCTAGTTGTACTAAGGCATAAGAGATTCAATATATGTATCGAAAGGAATTCTGTCATCTCAATGGAAAGCTGAAGCATTCTTACATTTGGTGTCGACAAAATTTCATCATAAGGGTCAGGCATTGGCCCATCAACTTGAGGAATCTTCGATGATGGGCAGATAAAACCTCGTGGGAGATTTCTATCCCCAGGAAAGGTTATGCTGAGGGAAGCACCCTCAAGGCTTACCTGAAAATTTGTGCTCAAGTCAGATAAATCACTGAGATTTCAATAAATACAATATTCTGTTAAGAAAAAAAAAATCAGGTGTTACATATACTTTTATGATTAGTAAACAGAGTGATCCAAATCATACTCTAAAAGATTTATGGACGCGTTTTCCTGATAATGCAACTTAACCAGATTTGTTATCATGTATTTTATTTTGACTGGCCTCCACACAATTGTGAAGAGGAGAAGTGTTCTACATAACTTAATTTTTACTTTAACATATGAAGGGAGTAACAAAGTAACAATAATTTGTTTTACTCATGCGAGCTTTTCCAAATGCAAGTGCAAATGTGTAATACCATAGGCATAGCATCGCTTGCACCATCCTGTTGTGGTATAGACCGACCATTCTGATACTGTGAAGAAGAATCGTCACGCTTCCGTTTCCCAGAGGATGGCACAAATAAGTCCTGAACATATTCCAATTAAAGAACATAAATTTCATAGCTCAGTTATATCCAAATTACAAAAAGGTATAATGAGGAAGTACTTGAGAAGAGTACTAAATCAAGTAAGTATACAAAGACGATTTAAACACAAACCAAAAATCCCAAACTAAAGGTTCTCAATATATATGTTACGTAGAAGTACCTGTGTAAATTGCTGATTAGTGTTTCCTCTCTGGGGCTCATCACGGCCATCCACATAAGCTAGCAGCGGGTCAGACAATTATATATCCCAAACAACAAACAAAGACATTTTTTGATTCAGCAAGACATTAAGTACCGGTAAAACTAGTACTTACCAACATTGACATCAAGCCTTGGATTTGTCCATGGAGAAGGTGGTGGCTGCAATAAAAAGCATATATTCTCAGTTTACATAAACCAAAACCCTAGAAAAAACAAAGTCGATTTTTTTTCTTCTGTAAAGTCTAAGGAAGCACTATACTGCACAGCTTCACAGCTCACCATATAAGGACTAGGTCTTCCTTTAACATCAGCGTTACTCCCATTATCAGTTCCAGGAGTTGGATAATCACTTGAGCCAGTAGGGATGTTATACATAGAGGAGTTATCAGCAGTACCCGGAAGCGGCGTTGGAAGGGGCGTCTGCAATGGTGTCTGCTCAACACAAAATGCAAAACCATGCTCAGGACAGCCGGTAGGGATGTAAATGAAGCCAATCGATATAGAGTAAGTCTACTTACCGGAGGGAAGAGCATTTCAGCAGTAGGAGTCTCATACTCCTCAGTACCTTCATAAGGAACATTGAGATCATGAGTGAGTGGACCTCCAGGTGTTGGCCTCTGAGCCGACGACCTCTCTATCGGACCAGACAAGACTCCGGCTTGAATCATCTTCGTTTCCCAAATCTACCCGGGAAAAGAAAAAAACACAGCATCAACTAAAAGAGACGAACTTAACAAAAACCCTAGCTACCCCACCAACCCTAATTCAACTAAAGATATCAAAATTCCATTTATTCCAACGAAATGAAGAAAACCCTAATTGAAAACTTACTCCTTGAAGCTCAGCGAGAACACTCTCGCCAGGACCACCATTGTTGATAAACTCCTCACGGACTTTGTTGACAACATCCTCAATTACATGAATATACACTCCACTCGTTGTCGTCGTTGTACCCATCTTGCTCCCTAAATCTAATTCCGGCGATTAAAAAATTCCTCCTCCGGGAATCTGATTCAATCCGAAAGCATCAGATTAGGGCAAATTAACCCAATTAAAAACCCTAATCCAATACCATTACGCTCACCTAACGTTTCGCGGAGTCGATTAAGACAGAGATCGACGATGAAGCGAAGAGACAGAACCAGAGATCATAGATCGAAGAAGAGGAGCGGTCAAGACAGAACAACAAAAAAAAGCAGAGAAGCTTATAAATAGGTTTTGGATCAGATCACATTTCGACATGGACACGTGCCTTCATCTCCGCCTTCCAGATCTTTATGTTCCAGATTTTTTTTTTTTTTTTTTTAACAACAACGAATTCAAATTGATCGGAGAATGGACATGTGAACCGTTTGAATGTGGCCCATTTAGGCCCAATGATCCGCTACTAACATTTTCTACTTCCTTCTTACATGATGTGATTCCATATTTTTATGTGTCAATGCTTGTTCTCCTTTGTGTGACAAATTTTTAAGAAGTTATTTGTGACAAAACATTGTTACTTATGAATTATGAACTTATGATTAGTAATCGATCTTAGTGTTAATTATATATTCGGTGACAAAATTCATATATGAAAGATTGATCATTTTTCCCTATGCTAAAGATCATTAAAGTGATGTATATATATACAAAAAATGTCCCTCGATCGAAACGAACAAAGTCGTCACGAAATTCTGATTCCTACTTTAACCACTTTGGTTCCACAGTCTCAAAAATTCAGAAGCTGCTACTTCCACCGTCAGATTCACACACTGACAAATCCAACGTTTATCTTAACGCCACGTCATACTTTTCTCTACTTGATGAAAAATGTTTCTGACACTATTCACTTTTTCTCTCTTGTACTTTTGTGTTTGGTTTCTCACCTGAGAAGTCTGAGTTTCTTTCTTTAAGTATTTGGGTCGACTTTTGCATAATCTTTAAACAATTTCTCCGTACGTAATTTTTCCCCTTCTCTTTTTTTTCTTTTTGCAATAATTGAATAAAAAAAAAGCTGTAACGTGATCACTTTATTTTCTGAATTAATCCAAAATTCTTATGATCATGACATTATCGGCAGTGTCAAAAAGAGACAAAGATCGAGTGGCTCATAACTTTCCATTGGATTCTTCAATATCTCCTCTCTTTTTTTTCTTCTATAAGAGAGAAAAGATTAATTTCATTCAGTGTCAGTAACAACACGGGATTGTGTCTAAGTTCGTACGTTTATACACAGCATCGTAAATTTTATATATCTTAAACTTTTTTTAAAAAAGTTTTGGCAATAGAGAATCTTCCTCCTATCAAAAAGACAAAACAAATAAGTTTTAACAAATAATAATGCTAATGACCACAAGAGTGAACATATAGAATAGGTACTAAAAAGTCTTCGATTTTTTTTTATAACTATATAACCTTTTTACAGAATTCATACTAAATGTCATTATAGCAATATAGCTCAACTGAAAAAATATCACAAAACAAAATCTTTTTAACGGATTATGTTAGTACCATTACTGTAATATTGTCTGAACTCGAGCACCGTTTAATACATATTATGTAATTATTGGAAAAAAAACGAAATTTAAAGATCACAAAGTACAATAACACTTGAGACATAACGATATTTCATGTTTTGATTTTAAGTAGCAGGGAATGTATAAGTTCCAGTTCAGAATTTAATAGTAACCAAAACAAAAGAAAAAGTATATATTGTTATAAAATGGGATTTTTCTATTTTAGATGGGTTTGGAAAAGAAGTTACAATGCTAAAATACTTTTGGTTATTGGCAAGGTCTATAAACTAATAGCATCATGCAACTTTATTGACCACATTAATAACATCACCTTAATGTGACGACATTAACTAGGTCTAGACTCCATTAACTTTATTTGTTTGAAGTCTAATCACGGATAAGAGCATAAACGTTGCAAAGGCCATATGGGGCCAAAACATAAATAAGTAAAGAAACTAGGATGTGAAAAATACTCAGATCTGTTGACCAAAAAACAACCTCAGATCTTTGACCAAAATTAAATTATCATTGGTTATTTATTAAATTTTATTTTTGCCAGACATTGAAAGTGACTATTCAATTTAATCCTAACAAAATAATTGTACGTCTCGACACATCGACCCTCCAGATTGTGGCATTTTAATCCCCACTTTCCAAATATTTATTTATTTTTGTATATAATAATGTTCGATGTTTTCAATTTTCTTCATGAGACAACAACATACTTTAAAAAAAATATTTTATACGCTTCTGTATCATAACATGACTTTGTCTTATCAAATTTAATAATAATAATAATAAGGAAGAAAGAATCTCTTTTCTTACAATGTACTTAGTATGGAAACTTGTAGCAAAACCTAGAGTAGTAGAGAAAATGGAACTGATCTAAAAGAATAAAAATGCATGAGAGATCTAAAAAAGTTTCTAAGCTAAGAATCATGTTTGTGCCAACAAACAAGCATAGCCACACACCTTCTCATGATGTAGAATCTTCCTTTCTGTTCTTTAGCCAAGCTACTATACTTTTGAGTTATGGAAGATGATGAAGATGATGATGATCCTTTCTCTTTCTTTGAAGCACTTCTTGACATTGAAGATGAAGAAGAGACTGTGCATTTTGTGGAGGAGCTCCGTACGAATACAGGTGCCTTTGTGGAGGAAGCACTCGTTGAGAAGCTTCTTGAGAACTTGGATTTAGAGGAAGAAGATGAGCATGATGCAGCTGATGAATCTTTCTTGGATAGCTTCCACTTCTCGTCCATGGTTTGTGTTTTGTAGAAGAGAGAGATCAAGAGAGCTTCTGCCTCAGGTGGAGGGGTCTCTGTTGAAAAACAAAAAGATTTTGATTTTGTGGTGAGGTTTAGCTAAAAGGAGAGAAAGTGATCTGGTAGAGAGGCAGAGAGAGAGAGAAATGGAAACGGAGAGGGAGAGAGGGGTAGTGTGTCTTTGTGTGTTATATATAGTGAGTGCTTCTAAAATAAAACTAAGTGGGATTAATTATGGATGCAAGAGAATGAAATTATATATTGAAATCGTACATTAGAGTCTTAATTAGCTCGACTTGGGGTAATGTGCTACTAACTATTGTTTAGTAGTTGTTAAGTAATGTATAAGGCCATCTCCACTGGTGGTTTTATTGATGTGTCTTTCAATTTTTTTATTATTTCAGTTAATAATAAAAAATGTAAAGTGAGATGAGAGAGAGATAAAAATGTCTAATAATGGAGATTTTAGACACTTAAAACACATTCCTATACTATGTGTTTCCATGTGTCCCTTTTACAATGGTTAATAGATTTAACAATTTAATTTTTATTTATTTAATTAGATTGAATTAAAATTGAGCAATGTCTCCAATGGAGATGCTCTTAGCTTAAACAAATGTACCACATACTTGTGAAAGTGACAAGTCTTTCCCAAGAATCGACGTGGCTTAAATGCTGTGAAAACGCCGACGTTTCAATTTTTTTTGGGCTCAGGAAGTCCATAACTCACAAGATAGTCCGGCCCGTTTCTCTTGACAATTTCCGTACGGAGGTTTGCTATATGCGACGCCGGGCCGCCGTCCATTTCTCTTAGGTTTTTTGTTCGACATTTGGAGACAAGAGTAGAGAAGAAACACTGTTTGTGGTTTCTTAGCAAATTTCAGGTAGTTTCTTACTCTTATTGTTTAATTTCTCTCTAGATTTGTTTTCATTATGGGTTTGAGTGTTCTTTCTTGTATTTGCTTGATTTTGTGAGTATACTATAACCTAAATGCTTTCAGTTTGTGGACTGTATCTGATTTGATTTGCAACCTTGTATCTACTTAAATGCTTTCATCATGCTTCTTAGTGATTCAGCCTTTCTAAATCAGCTTAAATGCTTTCAGTTTGTGGACAGTACAAATTTTTTTATTTTTTTTTTGGTTACACTTGCTAATTTTGCAATGCGATGCATATATATATATTAGATAGTAAATATGTATGTAATGGTTATACTTGGTATTAATATGACTTTCCAAAGCTCTGAATCAGTAATCTCTTACGGTTGGTCAGTGATTACTGGTTTAATTATTTGATTAGTGGTTTAATTATTTTGTTTTGGGCTTGGCAGGTTTGGGCGTGGAGTTAACCATGAATTTGGAGTTGATAGATTTTCCAGTTTTTGATGCCCTCACTAACAACCAGCGAGACACCCTAGAGGACACCTACCTTATCGCTGTATCTCAAGATGTCGCAATTAAATTGGTGGGTCATGTCAACTATGGAGATCTAAGACCACATCAGCGTTTCAAACTGAGTTACCATATTCTTGCTTCATTTCTATTATGGAGGACGACCGAATTGGATTTAGGAGAAAATTTCATCAAAAAAAATTGGAAAAAGATATTTGGCAAAATACGCGACCAAATGGATCACTTCATCTGCTGGGCTTATACATGTACTGATCTCGTTAGCGCTCTACGGAAGATCCGTGGATTAGCTCCTGAGTTTCAGGTTCTTTGTGTGTTGGNTATTTAATTAGATTGAATTAAAATTGAGCAATGTCTCCAATGGAGATGCTCTAACATGCTAAATACTTTAACAACATCTAAGCATTTTAAAATACGGAAAAAAACAATAAGCTAACCAAAATCTTGATCAAGAGTAAATGATTCTAGCTCATAGTAAACTAAGCTCTTATTTTCATATCAGTTTTTCTTTTTTTCCTTTACAATTTTTTTGTTCAAAAGAAGCAAAGAAAGAATTTATGTCACATACAATTATGAATGTGAGTGTCGGTCATATACTATTCCTTTCTTCCTTTTACTAAAATAGATTTTGTAATATGTGAAAAACATGCTTATATTCCTTCTTAATTATGTTTATTATTTCTTTCAGCCTATCTATATATGTTTAATTAATACTTTTTTACAAATATTATAACTTTTTCAAATAGTAAAGTTGTTATATTGTTAAATAATTTAAATGTAAATATTAGTAATCGTCTAGTAGTCTAGTACGCATATGTAGACATACGCATTTTGGCATTATGCAAGGACGATGTTCATATTAATCAACGGTCACATGAGAGAGAGAAAAAGAGAGAGGGCATATTAAATTGTATTCTGCATCATGAAAGAATATATACGCAAATAAAACTGGCATGGTGGGACAGTAATCACAAGCAAATTTGTAGAGGATTTTACTATTTCTAGAATTTGAGTGGTTTTAAAGCTTCCACGAAATGCAGAATAGATTTGTGGAATCATACCTATTTATACATGAGTCAGTCACAATGGGAGAAAATCCAATATACAGTCTCTTCTTATTCCATTTGATCATCGTGCCTAAAATAAAAATATCCGATTAATAACACAAAACAAAATGATAAATTTAGCGTTTAGAAAAAAATACTAAGTGATTCCTTCCGTTCCAAAATGATAGAATTTTTTGTGTTTCATATATATTAAAAAAAACTTAATACTTCATAATAAATATGTTATATTGCAATACGAAATAATTTCTCATAACTCAAAATCAATAGTAATTAACTCTTTTTTTGTTGAAAAAATATTTATATATTAACTAATAAAAATACATTACAAACTTATTAAATCTATTTATAAATCCAATAAAAAAAAAAAACTGGAGTAATAAATAGTGATGGTAATAAGAAGTAGTGGTACACAGTAATCTGTTTATCATTTTCATAATCGATATTATTCGGGTTACCGGCCAAACCCAAAATAATTTATAGTGATGCAAATTGCATATCTCATAAACTAGAAAAAATCTAATTTTTTTTATAAAGGATTATTAAAGTTTGTAAAATATGCATACTATCTTTGTATGACGTAGTAGTTGATGTAAAACAAGAGACAATTTTTCACATCTGTCAAGAAACATCGACATTATAGGCATGGTCTTGTCTCACGAATTAAAATACATTACAAACGAATCAGTGGGCTACAATTACAAGAGTTTTTTCAAAATGAAAACATTTAACTTTTTGTGAAGATATCATTTGTGAGTGTTTGGAGAGAAAGGAGCAAAGAGGGACGGGAAGAAAAGTGTTTCTTACGATAAATAATTTTGAGATTGGGACCAAGAGTAGACAACTTTGGTCTAATAATATTCCACATGTTTTTTCATTCAAAATACTATGGGTTTTCCCCCCAAAACAACTCATTCAATTAGCTATAGTAAAGTGTTAACGTTATGTGTACTTTTTTTTACCATTTTTTATATGGTGAAGTTTCATTTTACTCATGCTTTTTTTTTTGCAAAAGGGCAAAAAACAGAATCACCATTCAATCATAGAGAATCCAACTTAAAGTCCACTTTTTTTAGGTAGAAAGGAAAAAAAGAGAGAGCAAAAGGCCTAGATAATCCTCTTTTTTTTAGGAGATTACATAATTGTTTTATCATGTTAATTAACAAGAAACCACACTAGTTAGTGACTCTAAAAGAATAATTTGACTAGTCAATCATTTCAACCATGTTTTAGTATAGCTTGTATAAAAGCTTTGTTTTAGGAGATTGCATTATCTTATATCTGACAGTTAGCCTGGCATGTTACTATGACGATAATCGGACAAAAAGAAGTAGGACTATATACAGTGAACACTTGACAAAGATTATTAAGCTTGATATGAAAAAGTACCACATTCCAAAATTTGAAGACAAAAAGTGAGAGCTTAATTACAGTTGTGACCATGTAAGATAATTTGGATATACAAAACGTATTGGCAGGTCGATGGATCAACTAAACTGATCATAGATCTAATTTCTTATCGAACCGTTAACCAACCGTGAGTTTCTAGTTATTATAAATATGTAATATATCGATATAAAGCACAGAACCCATAACAACTAGCAGTAATTAGTTACGGTACACTCAAAAATATACTTATGCACCATTACTTCTTTTATAAATGAAAACTTCATTTCAATGTCATTCACCCTTATTTTCGACTCATCTAGCTAAACACTTTGTATTACCTATCGAACTCAACTTCTCAGGCATGCTCTGTTTATACTGCAGTACTCTTGACTCGTTAATACATAGTCTGGTTTGGCCACTCGGCACTTCTGATATGGAAACGCTGATAAAGAATCATCGTACGTAGATCATCGGCTCAGTCTTCTATCAGTACCACTACTTACTAAATCTTGGTTTTGCTATCCATCTAAATATTAAGATGAAGGAGTCCTGACTTCCAAAACCACTGTTTCTTAACTCCAGAGTATCTTCACATTAACCACGTTTGAATGGTCTAGACGTCTAGTCTAAACACTTTTACAGTTTTCCTTATTTTCCCTATGAAAAGTCAGAAGAAATTTGTATTCTGTTATGAAGTCTTGAAGTATTTGTATCTGGAAGCATTCCATATCAATAAAGTTATGACGTCTTGAAGCATTTGTATCTGACTACGTTTTGCATTAACCATAACCTATAATTCCCTCCCACGCAGTGTTACTGATGCCAAATACCCAACATAACATTCAGTTTATCCACTGAAAATGGCGGCTATAAAACATTAAACTATATACCCAAAACCGTTTATATACCATGGAAAATAAAAACACGAACAGAGTTCAACCCGACAGAAAGCAAACAAAATAGAAAGGGAATACATTCAAAACCACACAGATTCTTCACCACAAAGATCACACAAAACACATTTTGTGTTTCTTTATCAATATACATCACACCTAAAAACCGTAGAACAGCTTGAGCCACCTAGGCTCCCATCAAGTGCATACTACATATTCATATACATACATAAAACCTAACCCGTTTACAAAAAACTCAATCAATACAGGAACGGGACAACATATAACAATATAAGTCATATATAAGAGGACAT
The DNA here is from genome assembly GCA_900406295.1 of Aurinia saxatilis. Taxonomy (NCBI): domain Eukaryota; kingdom Viridiplantae; phylum Streptophyta; class Magnoliopsida; order Brassicales; family Brassicaceae; genus Aurinia; species Aurinia saxatilis. Next base: position 14,387 of record OVAP01000085.1, on the reverse strand, counting down.
ATATAATAGCAAATCTAAGCGAAGCTTTCTTGCCGTTTGGAGGCAGCCACCACCGAGAAGAACAAGTCCAAATCCGGCGGCTGAAAGTAACCGTTCTTCGGTGGTTCCGTCTTCTTTCCACACGTTAACGTTCTCTTCCTTCTCACCGGAGGTGGACATGGCGGATAAGGTGGTATGCGGCATTCCTCACGTGTCGGCGTCGTGCATCCCTCCTCCTCATGATGATACTCATCAACATTCACCATCTCACCCGCGTAGTAATAACTAGACTTCTTATTCATTTTTGTCTCTCTTCTTGTCTCGCTCGTGTGTTTCAAGTTCCTTTTAAGAGTCTTTGAACTTGAACTGCTTCTTCAGTACTCTTTTGGTATTTGGTGTGATGTAGCTTGTTCTGGAAGTCGCCAGGGGTTGTATTGTACTTGTGGTCGGGAAATTGACACGTGGAGGAACATAATGCTACGTGTCAAAAGGTGGGTGACTTCAGGTGTGAAACCTTGCCACACACACTTTATTAGACTTTGACCTCGAGTGAACAAAACTAGGCCCGTGTATAGGCGTGCCTTTAGTTATACACCGGCCCATTTAACAACCTCTTACAACATTTTTTGTTTTCCCAATATATTTGATTATCAGGTAGAGTGTACTACATGAAGATTTTTTTGCTTGTCAAACAAATAAGTTCATGATTGATTGTTTTTCCTTATTTTCCTCCTTATTTAATGGATTGCTTTTTGAATTTGATTATTCTTTTCCAACTAATGCCACAAATGGTGACTGAATAAAACTAAGGCTACTACCGGTTTAATAAAACAAGCACTGTCGTTGAACCGCGTGATCAATGATTTATAGCTAACTATTTACCATGAGGCGGTTTGAGTGCGATGCGATTGTGTGAAAAGCTTGCAGTAAACAGAGTACCAAAATTACTAAAACCGAGTACTGAACCACGGTTTAGAGCGGATTCGAGACTCGGAAAAAATCAAAACCGGTTTAGTTTTATAGTTGAAACCAAACTAAACCGGTTGAAAATATCCACAGGACAACATATGTTCCAGTGTCAAACGCGTTGGTGTCTTGGTCCCCAAGCAGCACAAACTCATAAAAATTGCTCCTTTCAACAACATTACACATAAAAGATCCCAAATTTCCTCCTGGGCTCGTCGATTCTCAATAACCCACATCCTCACTTCCTAAACTCTCCCTTCATTTGCTCCAATCCGAAACAAAAGTTGCAACTTTTCTCTGTTTTGATTTAGATCTCCGTTTTTTATATACTATGCGAGCTTTGTGAGATTATTGTGACAATGTTATTCTCCAAGCTTGGTTCTTCCATCTCTCGATCCTCCCGTTCTAAGGTTTCGTTTTTTTTTCGTTCTGGGATGCTTTTCTCGTTTTGATTTTGTGTTGATTTTTTGATGAAATTTTTGGTTGTGGAAATTAGGGATTTGTGTACGGTTACGGTGTGAGATCGGCGGTTATAAGAGAAGGGAGGCTTCACGCGCCGTCGGGTGTTGATGCGGCGGCGAATTCGGTGGATAGTGGATTAGGGTTTCTGAGGAGGCAGTTTGCTTCTTTGGTTGCTCGGAAGGGAGTGGATACTAATGATTTGGGGCGTCTTTTCGTTAATCCTAGATTCCGTCGGTTGTTCTCTAGTGAGACTCCAAAGAAGAAGAGTATGTATCAAAATCTGAAATTTTCATATGGGATCAAAGTTAGTTTTTTTTGTTCATGGGTTTGGTTTGGTTTTGGAGTTAGGACTTATGCTTGATGGCTCTTTTAAGGTATAGTGTTATTGATTTTTGGGTGATGATTTGTGTTTGTAGATTACCAGAACTATTATCCGAAAGGTACTAAGCAAGGACCGAAGAATGAGCAGAAATCTGAATCCGGAGGTAACATTTCTTTTTTTGGTTTGGATGCCGAGAGATTGAGTAGACTAGTTGATACGTTTTAGAGTTTAGGAATCATTTGTTATCTTGTTTATTTGATGGTTGGGTTGGGGAAAGTATAGGCTTTACTATCTGAAGAAGTTTGACTAACAAGGGCATTAGAGATTGTGTAAGTTGTAATCAGTATGAATTTTGCTAGCTTGGATCGATTCAGTAATCAATAGTATGTCTTTGAAGTTTCTTCATTTGAAAACTTTTCCTTGTGAAAGGATTGTGAAAATCTGCTTGGAAAGTGTAGTAATTGGTTATGTGTTTGTTGCTATGCAGATGGTTCAAAGAAAACTGAAAATGAGAATGTAGGAGACATGTTTACGAAGGATTTCCAAAATGTGGTAGTTCCCTTGATGATCATTGCTTTCTTTGCTTCTTTATCGCTGGGTTCCCGAGAGCAGAAAGAGGCAAGCAATTTGAACTCAACTTTGTTTGTCTTGGATCTATCTATATTATGTTATCTGTGGAACTGCAGACTTAAGCATGAGATATGTTATCTGATTTTTTTGTCTTATCTGTTGTTTCAGATTAGTTTCCAGGAGTTCAAAAACAAGCTTCTTGAGCCTGGTCTAGTGGATCACATAGATGTTTCTAATAAAGCAGTCGCTAAAGTTTATGTGAGGAGTTCACCGAAAACCCAAACCGAAGAAGTTGTTCAAGGTCCGATTACTGGAACTCCTGCTAAAGGTGGTGGTCAGTATAAGTACTACTTTAATATTGGTAGTGTTGAATCATTTGAGGAGAAACTCGAAGAAGCGCAAGAAGCATTAGGCGTTAATTCTCATGACTTTGTTCCTGTCACCTACGTCTCCGAAATGATTTGGTACCAGGAACTAATGAGGTTTGCACCGACTTTACTTCTCTTGGGTGCACTATTTTATGGGGCAAAACGGATGCAAGGTGGATTAGGAGGTGTAGGAGGACCTGGTGGGAAGAGTGGCCGAGGAATTTTCAATATAGGGAAAGCTCAAATAACGAGAGCAGATAAAAATTCCAAAAACAAGGTTAGCATTTCATTTGGGGTGGATATTTAGAATTAGCACCCTCATTTCCCTTTTATTGGCAATTAATCTTTCTCCTTTGGATTTTGCCAGATATATTTTAAAGACGTTGCTGGATGTGAGGAGGCTAAACAGGAAATTATGGAATTTGTGCATTTCCTTCAGAACCCAAAGAAATATGAAGATTTGGGAGCTAAAATTCCAAAAGGTGCACTTTTAGTTGGCCCACCAGGGACTGGAAAGACCCTTTTAGCAAAAGCTACTGCTGGGGAATCAGCTGTGCCGTTTCTGTCGATATCTGGTTCAGATTTCATGGAGATGTTTGTAGGTGTTGGACCTTCCAGAGTGAGAAACTTGTTTCAAGAGGCTAGACAATGTGCACCTAGCATAATATTTATCGATGAGATTGATGCAATTGGCCGTGCAAGAGGACGTGGAGGTTTCTCTGGTGGAAATGATGAGCGTGAAAGCACTCTTAATCAATTATTAGTTGAAATGGATGGTTTTGGTACTACTGCTGGAGTTGTCGTGCTTGCTGGGACTAACAGGCCAGATATTCTTGATAAAGCTTTGTTAAGGCCTGGCAGGTTTGATCGTCAGATAACCATAGACAAACCTGATATTAAAGGCCGTGATCAGATATTCCAGATATACTTGAAGAAGATCAAACTTGATCACGAGCCCTCATATTACTCACAAAGGCTCGCGGCTCTCACTCCTGGGTTTGCCGGAGCTGACATTGCGAATGTCTGTAACGAGGCAGCTCTTATTGCTGCCAGACATGAAGGAGCAACAGTTACAATGGCGCACTTTGACTCTGCAATTGATCGTGTTATTGGAGGTCTGGAGAAGAAAAACCGGGTATGTGCTTTCGGCCTTATCAACGAAACTCAAGTGTTCATATGCTTTTAGCCAAATTTAATTTTATGATTTGTTCATTGTCAGTCTCACTGGAACCTCCTTGTTAGAAAACTAGGATAGATCTGGTTAAAAATCATCAGCCAAGTTGCTTCATTCGATTTTCCAGATGTTAACCTGAATACTTTATCATTTTGTTTGATGGTCTCTTGACTGTAGGTAATAAGCAAGCTGGAACGCCGTACAGTTGCATATCATGAATCTGGCCATGCTGTTGCTGGGTGGTTCCTGGAGCATGCAGAACCATTGCTAAAGGTTACTATTGTTCCTCGTGGCACAGCAGCTCTTGGTTTTGCCCAGTACGTTCCAAATGAAAACTTGCTCATGACCAAAGAACAACTCTTCGACATGACTTGCATGACTCTTGGTGGTCGGGCAGCTGAACAGGTAACTCTTTCTATCAACGTCAACTCCTTTTGGTTGTGAAACTGGTAGTGTTAGAATGTATGGTGATGGATAAACCTGCTATAAAACAAGCGAAACCAATTTGCGACATTAATACTACACATGTTTGCTGGATTGACAATGGTGAATTAATCCCACTAGGAAGACACTTGTTTCTCTCTAGCTCCTTGAACTGGCTCTTCTCTCTGTTCTTCTTAGCTTTCTTCATATCATATTGGAGGCTGTTATGTGTAACCATTAATTTCACTAACTGGTTTTGGCTTGCAAAGCGGGAAAAAGAAATCATTTGTCTATTTGCTAGTTTGTTGGTACTTGGTAGACAGAGATCAGTAATTCTCATTGCGGTTTTGGGTCATAATATTTCTTTTCACTTTTGTTTTTCAAGCTGTGAATCGTGTTTGTTTGAATACAGGTATTGATAGGAAGAATCTCGACCGGTGCTCAGAACGATCTGGAGAAGGTGACCAAGATGACGTATGCGCAAGTGGCTGTGTACGGATTCAGCGACAAGATAGGATTGCTTTCATTCCCACAACGGGAGGACGAGTTCTCCAAACCATACAGCAACAGAACCGGTGCGATGATAGACGAAGAGGTCCGTGAATGGGTGGGTAAAGCTTACACGCGAACGGTTGAGCTGATAGAGGAACACAAGGAGCAAGTAGCTCAGATTGCTGAGCTCTTGCTAGAGAAAGAGGTTCTACATCAAGATGATCTCACTAAAGTGTTGGGTGAGCGTCCATTTAAGTCGGGTGAGACCACGAATTACGACAGGTTTAAATCTGGATTTGAAGAGACGGAGAAGAAGACCGAGCAAGAGCCAGTGAAGCCTGTGGAGGATGATGGAGTTCCACCGCTTGAGCCACAGGTGGTTCCAACATTGTAGATGTTGGATACACGCAGATGGTCGGCCACTGATTGTAAATTTAATCCAAGGCAATAACAAAACGCTACTGTATCTTCATGTTTTAGCGATGGAGAGGGATCGTTCTGTCTGAAAATGGAACCTTAATTGATAGATGTTTCAGTTCGGCTAAATGACCATCTCTCCAATGATTTAGTTAATTTCTTTTCTTTAGCTTTCAACAAATTACAATGTCATTGTACACAGCAAAAACTAAAGAAAGTAGAACAAACAAACATAAATACAGAAACTTGTGATTACATGAAAAAAACTTTGATGTAACACAAAAGAAGCTAAGAAGGAACCCAACAAGAAGAAGAAAAGAGTATACGACCTTTCCAACCTTGCAAGAACCAGTTACAATCTTCATCAAGCACAAAGTCTTTATGATAACCCCATTTCTTAATCTTCTCCCTAAATGACTCCACAAGCTCTGCCTCCACAGGCTTCTGTTTAAACCCAGCTCTTATCATCCTCACTTGCCATTGCTTATAAGTCTCTGGTCTCTCTACTCTATCCACTCCTTCACACGCTATCACGTTCATCACTTCTCTCCCGTAAAACTCCCCTTCAAAATGTATCCTCTCCGGGTTTTCTTTGGATAACGTTGAACCAAACATGTCGAAAAGCGATGAGTAATGAAACAAAGCTTCTTTGAACCGTGTTGTGAAGAAGGGAGCGTTGAAAGACCCGTTGATCGTTGAGCTAAGGAAAACGTCTGGATTCATATCTCTGATCAGTTTCAAGAATCTGTCTCTCGGACAATTCTCTTCCCCTGGAGTCACATCTCTGAGGTTCTTTAACCGTAGCACGGTATTAACCGCAAGAACTTCGCCTGGCCGGATGTTGAACTCTTCCATCCGGATTGTTTCCCAGTTCTTAGAAGCTAGCGCATTGTACTCGAAGGGAACTCCAAACCGTTTGCAATACGCTGTCAATCTTCGACCCGTATCCTGTATTCTTTCCGTGGGACGAAAGCCGTGCTGCGGAAGCTCAATGCCAGTAATCCGTAGCTTCCGTGGCCCGGTTTTGCTCTTTGAAACGTGCTGTATAAACATAGGCCACTGGAAACCGTAAAGGATACCAAAATCGATTATATGAAGAACCGAAGCATCTTTAGCAGCATCAAGAATCATCTTGTTAGAGTAAAAATATATCAAAGTCATAAACGGAGACGAAGACAAGAAAACACTATACGATTTAAGAATCTGAGCAGCTGTTCGTTTCTTCGAGGTAATAGAATCGTAGTAACTCTGTATCATAGTACCAGTGCTACCTTCAAGTCTTGCCTCGAGCGCATTGGCGAAGAAATAAGCTAGTCTTTGTGATGCATCACCGAGAGGTGAACATTGCTTCCTTATCTGCCTAAGCAAATCATCAGCTGTAATCTTATCCCCTGCAGAAACAGACTGTGCGCATAGCGTAAGAAGCGTGCGGAAATCAACCGCTTGACTCTTCTTTCTCGCACGGCCTCCTTCTTTCTTAGTAACCTGAGCCTTGCTCGAAACATTCTCGCCTTCTTCGATAATCTGCGGATCACATTGACCATCAAGAAGCAAGACTTTATCAAACATTTCTGTTAACTTCCCATCTTCATAAACAACAGTCTCTGCAGATTGCTTACTACTTCTAATCTCCTCAAGATCCTCTTCTTCTTCTTCCCTCTGGTGACGATTCTTCCTACCTCTCGAGATACCGGAAGAACCTCTCTCGTCTTTAACCAAAACAAACCTCTCAGGCTCAAGATTAAAGATCCATTGATCAGTATTAGGAAGAAACTTGCTAGCTTCCTCTAAACCTCTCTTAAACTGCATAACTGATTCTGCATCACTAAACATACTCTGAACAAGAATCTCATTCGCGGGCTGTCCGAACCCCCCGCCTCCACGAGACATGTTCGAATTCGATTCCTGAAACGACACAACACCAAAATCACCAACAGGATCTTCAAGAGTTTCAGTAGAGTTACTATGACTGCTCCAATAATCACTACTACTACCACTACTAATCATAGAATTAGGAACATAAGACCGAGCTTGAGATTCACTAATCACTTGCTGCAACATTTCTTCGGTTTGTCGTAAAGCCAAAGAATCATAGAGCATAGATTGCTTCTCTACCATACTCTCTTCCATAAGAATCTGGTTTACATATTTCAAAAGTGTATTCTCTGAATCAATCTCATCAGATGGAGGAGAGTACTGATGATGATGATGATGATCTTGAGGAATCCACATCTTTCCAAGATGATGATTGGTGTGGAGATCGAAATCACTTGGTGAAGGAACACCAAATCCAAGATCAGGAACTGGAACTGGATTTGGTAAGAAACCAACATCATAATACTCGAAACCGTTGACCACTCTAGAGAAATCGTAACTCGAGTCCATCATAAAAAATGAACAAAACCCTTTACCTACAAGAACTCAAAGATTACAAAATTTGATTTAAGAAAGAAATCTGAATCAGATGAAAACTCGTGACAACATTAAATTACAGAAGAAGAAGAAGAAGAAGAAGAAGAAGAAAGAAGGGAGGTTAATAAGTGGAGAACTAGGTGGAAAAGAAAAAAAGAGAGAGGTTTTTAGATCATTAAAGTCTAGAGATTGGGATTTGCAGCAGAGAAGGAAATGGAGGAAGTTTCCCGGGAAACTCGAGGGAGACAAGACCAGTCTTGCGATTCGTCCGAGGAGTCAAAACTATATTTGTCGGCTCCCTTTTGACCTGTCTTAAAGTGTTGTCATTCGTGGGCTTGGGCCCAGTCTTTTATTCTTTTATTAGTGAGTGATTGTCATGTTTGATTACTAAAGTTATCAATCTTTTATGCCAACTTGCTACTGCTGATGAGGACTGGGACTAATAGAAGACAGTTACCATCCAAAACAATCATTTTATGTACGCACCAATTTTGATTTCTATTAGGAACTGATAGGATCTAATTTTTCGTTTATTGTCCATCTGCAATAAATGAGCATACAATTCAAAAATAATGAATGGGAGTAATGCGTATAGTAGAATTTAATGTATTATACTATTTTTTTTTTAAATACTGATTTTTAGATTATCGATTAATCTCTTATTTTTTTACTGTTTATAAATTTAATCTTTATTACATGTAATTTTTAATCTCTGTAAACCCATGTATTATTTAATCTGCAGAATTTATATTTTTTGGAGTTGGAATTGTAGATATGGCGTAAAAACCTTTAAACCTTTAATCAATAGATTAAAAAATTTGGATGGTGTATTCTACTATTTATAATATTATAATTTTGTAGCACATTTCTCTGAACTACACTTATTTTTAATATGCAGACCACATTGTATACTTATTCCACGTTTTATTTTGTTGTCACCAAAATATGTAAAGTGCAAGAAATCAACAACGCGCACAACTGGTTTGATGAACGGCGCAAGAATAAATGAAAGAATTATAATGTGATGATAACACCAATACAAATTACATTATAATATGTATTTGATCTTGATGCAAAGTCAAAAGTGATCACACAGAAATTATATATTTTTAACATGATTCCAAAAGTCTAACATACGTAGTTGACAAACAATATGCAAAAACTTGGAGAGGAAGATAAATAAAAATTCCTGATAGGTGAGTTAGATTATTTGACCGATAGGAATTATTAAAAGAGTTGGTGATGAATACTATATCAACAAACAAAACTGAAAAAACAAAAACATTAGTAACTTGAGAAATATTATATATACAACCACGACGATTAAAAATTTTAAAAAGTGAAAAGGACCCATCCAGATCTGATCTCACACTCACAAATCAAAATGTAATTCTGACATATATTTTGTGAGATTCACAACATACATTATTGTACTACTGTATACTACTACATAAATACTTTATGATAAGATAATTGAGTGGGTCTCACGTTTGAGTACTAATGTAATGCTTTTTTCTGTCTCCAAATAAAATATTTAACCTTTTTAACGTTGTTTAATCACAACTAGTGTTCATTTTAAAATTACGTCTGATTGTTTATCTGATTTTGAAGTTATGTTTGTTGCTCAATCAATAATGGTAGAACTTTACTTAATAACTCATGATGCAACAAAACTCTATAAACCAGACACTGGAATACTTTAACATTTCATTATTTATGCAACAAAAAGATTGCAGCAGCATAGCTATAAGACCATGCCTTGAGTACTATCTCTATGATGTTATACTCTTACACACACTATGTCACAACAAGTCACAAGCATACAACAATACTCTAGTGTCCAAAGAACCCTAACCCTGAACCCTCAGTTACTTAGGATGTAAGAAAGAACATCTATGACGAAGAAGAAGAAGGAACCCAAACACATGAAGCATACACGATTCTACCTTTCCATCCTTGAAGCAACCAGTTACCATTTTGATCAATGTCAAAATTCTTATCGTACCCGCATCCGATTTTCAACTTCAGATTATGCATCAGTTCCTTCTCTAGCGGAAGCTGTTTAAACCCGGCTCTGATCACTCTCGCCTGCCACTGCTTATACGTCTCTGGTCTCTCTACTCTCTCTGTGCCTTCACAAGCTACCACATTCATAACCTCTCTTCCGTAAAACTCTTTCTCAAACATCAGCCTCATCTCGTCTTCCCTATCTAGCTTCGAGTCACACATATCAAACAGAGATGAGTAATGAAACAACGCTTCTCTGAACCTTGTGACAAAGAATGGCGCGTTGTAGGATCCGCTAAGGACTGCCTGGATGAAGACATTCGGGTTTGCTTGCCTTATCAAGTTCAAAACCGCATCTCTTGGGCTGTTTATAACCACCGTTTCATCTAGAAGGTTCCTGAAACGGAACAGAGAGTTTACAACTACATACTCTCCTTCTTTAATCTTCAAGTCTTCGACTTTGATTGTTTCCCATTTCTGAGCAATTGCGATGTACTCAAACGGAACCTTGTATTTCTGACAGTATCGAGCCAAACGATGACCCGTCTCCTGAACTCCTTCCGCTGGTCTGAAACCCCGCTGTGGAAGCTCTATACCGGTAATTCGAAGCATAGGCGGACCACCAGGTCTGAACGAGAGGCGATGAATCAGAGCAGGCCACTGAAAACCGTAAGATATCCCAAAATCTATGATGTGGATCATGTTGGCGTTAGCAGTCAAACGCATTATGCTGTGGTTAGCAAATATTATAGCCGCTTTCTTGAACGGGCAGACCTTGATGTATGTCTGGTAAGCCTTCAACATGTCTGCTGCAGATGTTTTCTTCGAAGATAAAGCAGTGTAGATCTGTGTGCCGGTACCAGCTAAGCGTGCTTCGAGACTATTAGCAAAATAGTGAGCCAATCTCTCTGACCCATTTCCCAGAGGCGACGAATGCTCTCGTATCTGTCTCAGCATTTCATTGGCAGTCCTACGATCATCCACTGATACAGCTTGTGCACACAACACCAAAATAGTCCTCAAATCAACAGTTTCTTTCTTTGAACCATTACTATTACCGTTGGCAGTTGCTTTCTTTCCACGGGTCTTTGCTCCATTTGACTGCGCCGCAGTTTGCTGATTTGTCTCCACTTTGGCAGGTTCTGTGGGAAACTTCTGGTCAGTAATGCATACGGGTGCCCCAGAGCTGCCACAGAGCAAAATCTTATCAAACATTTCCGAAAGCTCGGTTTCCTCAACATAAACAGCTGATTGCTTGTTACTTCTTTCTTCAACAAAATCTTCATCTTCATCACGCAAATGGTTCTTCTTTCCAGTCAATCTGTTGGGAGGAGGAGGAGCAGAGTTATGATGCTCTGTCTCATCCTTCTTCTCCTTCTTAACAAAATCCTCAGAACCATTTTCCTTGAGTCCCGGATTCTTCGGGACATACCTATCCACATCAATAAAGAGCTGAGAAGATTTAGGAAGGAACTTACTCGCTTCCTCAACCCCTTTTTTAAACTGCATAGCCATTTCACCGTCTTTGAACATACTGGAAACCAAATCATCACCAAAACCTGACCCGAAACCCGCAGTATTACCACCACCACCAGTGACACTGTTGGACCTAGAAGTGGACTGGAAAACAAAATTACTCGGAATCGGTGTCTGCAACCAAGAAGGTCTATTCTCCAAACCATCAACACTCCAGTGAGAATCATTTGAAGTAGTGGTCGTAGTACTAGCGTAATCACTAAACCCACCAACAGAACAAGAACCATCAGGACTATCAACAATCGATTTCTCGGGATAAGCTCGATGATCCATATCCGAAGAGGCAGAAGGGTATTTCTCACCCAAAGCCTCATAAAGAGACTTCTCAGCAGCTTGAAGAGCCAAAGCATCATGAAACATACAAGGCTTCTCTTGCATATCTTCCTCCATAAGCACTTGGCTTATGTATTTCAAAACCGAATCAGAGAAATCAGAGTCATCAGATGGAGATGAGACTAATGGATCTCCTCCTGCACCAGCTTTGCTGTTCTGTGGAATTGACTCTAGAGGAGGATCCAAAGATGCAAGATCTAAGAAAGGCTCATCTAGATAAAAACCTAAGCTTTGGTTTGTTCCAGACAAATCATCAAACTCATTACTGAAATCTAACCCATCTAAGGTTCCAGGGAAACCATCAGGATAAGAACCCATGGATCCTAATTATGATACACAGAAGTCCTAAAGGCGGAGACTTTATTACTCCTGATCAAACCATCACAACAATTAATAAAGATTACAAAACAGAACATAGCATATAGTTTACAAAGGAGAAAACTTTGAGAGAAAGAAACATACCTCTTGTGATAAAGATGCGTTTTCGGAGACAAGATGACAAAGAAGAACCTTGAGTATATGAGGAGAAGGAGAGAGTGTTTCGGTGGAGAGAAGGAGAGAGAGCAAAATGAAGAAGAAGAAGGATAAGAACTAATTAATTGTATTCTGTGAAGAAAGAAAAGAGTAATAAGAAGATAATATAGAGTGAATATTGTCTTTTTATATGTTTTTTTTATAGAAATCAGTCGATCAGGAAAGTTCTTTGGTCTATTTCAACAATTCAACTCTGATAGAGGAATCTTTCTGCATCCGGACAATTTTTCACTGTTTTACTTTTTTAAACTTTATATACTTTAGAATTTTGTGTTTTCATGATGGTAATTTCTAAAATAAATTATACATAAAAGAACATTGTTATTGTAATATTTGCTTCACAACTTATTAGTACTATGCTCATTTTTAATCTATCTTATTTTATTTTTTCTAAATGAGACTATTTTTGTGTGGTGAGATTGATTTGAGAAGTACAAGTGTTAAAAACCGAGTCCGGTATTTTCTAGGTTAGTGACGCGTTAAGGCTCTTCCAAAAATGTTAAAAGTTGACTTCTATAAATATAAAGTTGTTTAGGAAAGATAACTATTCATTTATGTAACGGTTAAATGACAAATTTGTATGTTTGCTAGACCGCTTAAAAAAAACAAGTGTTGAAAACGAATCCGGTATTTTCTAGGTTACTGACGCTTAGACTTTTCAATTTTTTTTCCTTTTTTATAAATGCAAAGTTGTTTGGGAAGAGATAACGATTCATTTATGTAATGGTTAATTAAATGATAGATTTGTATGTATGTTGAGACCGCTTTTTAAAAAGTACAAGTGTTGAAAACAAATCCGGTATTTTCTAGGTTACTGACATTTAGACTTTTCAATTTTCTTTATTTTTTTTATAAATACAAAGTTGTTTAGGAAGGATAACGATTCATTTATGTAACGGTTAAATGACAGATTTGTATGTATGTTGAGACCGCTTTAAAAAGTACAAGTGTTGAAAACGAATCCAGTATTTTCTAGGTTACTGACGTTTAGACTTTTCAAAAAAGAATTTTTTTATAAATGCGAAGTTGTTTAGAAAAGATAACTATTCATTTATTTAATAGTTAAATGACGGATTTGTATGTTGAAACTAATTTAAAAAGTTTAATGCATATTGCATAATTATTGTAAGAAAAAACTGATTTAAGAAGTAGAAGTGTTTTCAAACGAATCTGGTATTTTCTAGGTTACTGGTACATCAGACTCTTCAAAACTTTTTTATATATTCCCTCCGTTTCTTAAAGAGTATCGTTTTGACTCTTTTCACACATATTAATTAGTAAAACATATTAAAAATTCTGTTTTGCCTCTAAATAATAAGTTGTCTGTTCATATTCTTATTTGTTTTGAGGTTAAATTAGTTATTTAGTATTAAAAGCTATATTGGAAAATGAAAACGACACTCTTTATAAAACAAAAAAATTAGTCTAAAACGACACTCTTTAAGAAACATATAAATGCGTAGTTGTTTAAGAAGGATAACGATTCCATCATAAAAAAAATGTACGAACAAAATAAACTGAGATTTTTATACTTTTAATAATAAATGAAACGAACAAAAGTAGTCGAATGAAATGTAGTAACAAAATGATAGTAACTCATTATGGTTCAATGGTTGAATAATTTTTGTGGGTAAATGCTCAATGATTGAATAACTTATTAAGGAGTTGGGAGATCATTGTAAAAGTAATTTTAATTGTGATTTTAATTACGGTTGACCAAGATAAATGTGTTAAAGTATAAGAATCCGATTTCCATAAACCCTAAAAAAAATTAGTTTGGACTTTGGCATACAATTAAAAACTTTTTTTTGTGTCCGAAAAATAATTTTAGACTTCATATCGAAATTACAAAATCACAGTACAAAAATATTAGAAAAAGGTATTGCATGAGCATATATGCACTACATTAATTAAGAAAAGAATAATACTTGTGTGACATTTCGTTTCTTCTTTTGTGGCTCCATTAAGACTTATATCGAGCGTTTGTTCATGGATTTCATTGTCCCATAATCCAATTATTGCTTCATAATATCATCTACTTTCTGACATTAATTGCACATTACTTTCCCTTAGAACTGTAACATAGGCCTAATCGTAGCCACATGAACACATCCAAAAACGATTATACTCATAGGTGTCGACTTTTGATAAGATAGATATATGGAACAGTGAAAATGACATATCCAGTTATATCTCTCCAATGGTCGATGAGATCCTAGAGAATCTTCCACCAATATTCTTTTTCTTTTCGTGTATGTCCAAAAAAGTGCGTTTAGCCATCGGAAAAAGTCTCATAGCTATTTACCTATTACTCCCACAAAAAGCCAAAGTGAATGATTGAGTTAGCTTATGGAGTTATGATTGATTACTGCAAGTGACGATTAAAAGACAG
>OVAP01000084.1:0-57193 GCA_900406295.1 Aurinia saxatilis | reverse complement strand
ATATATATATATATATATATATATATATATATATATATATATATATTCAGTTTACTGTATAAACTTACTACAGAATTAATTCCTTATTTCAGCCATCCTTTTTTTTGAAAAATATATATGATAAATTGATAATAAGTGACTAATATATACGTACGATACACCAAATTATTTAGTAACGTGAATTATAAACTATAAACCATCATGTTTCCTTTGTGAAACTGAAGAGATATTGAAGATTTTAATAATTGGATATAGATTGACTAGATCTGGTCCAAGTTGTGGTGTAATTTGTGACACAGAAGCGAATATTATATGATTATGAATATGGCCGTGACGGCATTGTGTTAAACTCTATAATACAAATAATATAAAGTTAATCGAGTGAGAGAGAAGACTTAGACCGGTGGAAAAAGCAAGTATGGAGTGTTCTTTATAGACATTTCAGTTTTATTTAAGATACTTCAACTTTAGTTGATAATGACATTATGTTATAATGAGTCTTCTTAAGTATACAATAGCCACACATTTTTTAAAAATGTACAATAATCATTTAACCTTTCTTCTAACCAGGTTTAAAGAACAAAAAAGAAAAGAACTCCAACGGGTTCTCCAAAAAGCTAATCTTTAAGACATCATTGGATATGTGTGTATTATTAAGATTTGTACTATCACTTTATAATCGTATAAATAATGTAGATTAATGGACACAATCTAAACAAATTATGATCCAATATCTAAGTTTTTCAACAGATTTACATATCGATCGAATATAATTAACCGTAGATATCATATTAAAATTTTAGCAAAACATGCATGCATAGACAAAAAGTGTTTACAATTTTGACCGACAGCTAAAAATATACATAAAAATTCAAATGATACGAAATTAAAATGAACTGATTAATCTAGATACAAATTTACCTTGTATCTATAAGTTATATATATAAACACACGTAATATACATTTTTCATTAATTTATATATGGGCGAGGGTAATCGTCGAGTAACCAATTCATCATATTTTCTAATAGATCTAAAATATGATGCTAATTTTACTGATCGAACGAAAGTGACCTGAAAATTCTATACATATTAATGGAAATTGATCATTAACATAGATCTACATAGCAACTACAACCCCAGTGAAAACCCGTAATCCACTACCAATTCATTAGATAATACCGTCACTAAAAAGAGTTAGCAAAATGAAAGAGGCAAAGTGCAATCCTAAGAGAGAAGTAGTAGCCAAGTAGCCACCTCTAGTTTTGGTGTATTCTTTTATTTACAAAGGTCTAAATTTGACCCATCAATTAGTGTACGTAATTCTGTTGCCTTGCTTTGACTCGCTTCTTTATCTTAAGTTGTTTTGAATTGCCTCTCCCGNAGTTTTTTTATTGCCTCTCCCGCCTCTCTTTTCTTTTCCTTTTCACCCTCTTTTCGTTTTGCATGCTTTCCTCATTTCTTCTTTTATTTATAAGTTTGTAAGAATAGTAGTCATATTTCACTTTTTTCTTTTTAGACTTTCCTCAGTAATCACTTTTTCATAGAAATCGGATATCAATTTTTACCTAGTTTAGCCCTACATATTTGAACACTAAATTTCTTTTTATATAATCCATCTTCTGTGACTAAAATGTCAATTAAACTATAAACTCGTGCGATATATCACATTTCGTTTTAGTTTTTTTTTTTATCTAAGACCGAAACTCATAGTTGTTTTCCAACCATGTAATTTTAAAAGTTTTTTTTGTCTTTTAAAACGTTTATAGTGATCAACCATAATTACAAAAACTATGATCCCTCAACAAACATATATAATAGATTTTTGAATCTCTGGATACCATGAATTGATTAAAGTTTATGGTTCGTATTTTTTTTTAAAGGTGGTCTATTGAATATAGAAGTTGAGTGATCATTAAGTCTTTTAGTATTATAAAATGATATGTTGAGTTTCGCTTTGGAGCTAGTCTTGAGATTTTTATCGAGATGTAATTAGATAGAGATGGATTATGGATGATCCAAATTTTACCTGAAGATAGGGAAATTAATTAAACTTGTACCCTAATTTAGAAACGCCAAAACAACCAATTTCTTGAACGCATACATACGTATAAATGACAAGGGAGCTAGGCGAGCAACAAAGAGTTGAATATCTGTAAATTTTATACAATTCTTTTTTTGTGCAGATTCTAACTTCTATAAAATAAATAACTGAATTTTGGAAAATTGTCTTGGTCGCAGTTATTAAACTGCATCGTTATTACCACTCTGACCAAAACAGTCATGCATATCAACCACATTCTTATAAATGCAGCAACCATTAAAAGCTTTTAACTTTTTTTTTTTCTTTCTAAATTCCTATATGCATGTTTGTATTTTTGTGTTAGTTATTAACCATGCACGAATAAAAAATGACAATAAGAAAATTGTTTTTCTTACTCCTTTTGTTTGGACTGAAAAATACACCGTTGAACTGTATCAACCTAAACTTCGTGCATACTAGTCAATAACCATCAAATATTTAGATACTATTAAAGACTATGTTCATTTAAAATAAGAACAGTCCAAATGCTAAAATCTTAAATTTTGGTAGGTACAAGTCATAATTTGTGTATATATGCAAACAACTTCAATAAGAAACTGACTAATTAACGTGTTGGTGAGCAAAAAGAATAAGACGAAAAGTAGCTATGGCTTTAAGTAGGTTCAAATCCTAATGACTACTCACTAACTTCTCAAGTTGTTCTCTTCTTAAGAATAAAAACATTGAAACTTCAAATATATAAATATCATTTAGATATCTTGCAACCGACTACTACTAGACAACCATTGAGGCGATTTCGCAACCCCACCATTAGACTTAATTGTTTCTATGTACTCAATGTCACTTTCATCCAAATATTCATACCAGACTTGTTTTGCTAAATTTATCAATACATTGAACCTATGATCTTGTATGATGAAAATTTTAAATGAAACTCTCTAGGTTGAATCATTCATCCTAGTTTCTAAAAACGAAACTCCAAGTGATGTTTGTGTTGGTAGGCTAATCTTAACGATGAAAATCAATGGACATATTTTGCAGCATCTGTATTCCACAAGATGGACATTGGAATGGCTGAATAGACAGAAAAGGATGATTAAGATTGATCAAATTGATAGTCTCGGATTTAAAGAGAATTAAAATGTTAGATCAAATGGCTTAGTTGGGATCCAACTGGTGAACCACTACAATCCAGACTGCTATGCTTCAGTAGATGAAGCACTTAAATGCTAGGACGAAAGCAAATTATACAAGCAGCAAAGAGTAGTAGAGAATAGTCAACAATTACTAGTTGTGTTATATGCATTTGAGGATGGTTCTTGTATATGAAATGTTACTTATCAGATGAAAACATATAACTTTTGTCTAAATAACAACTTTTTATTGTAAAAATTCAACATTAGAAAAAAATACCACATGACAAAAAAGCATACAAGCATCACTGTGTAATGACAACATAAGAGTCTCAGTGTTATCATCTCATTTTACAGATCTTACATTAAACATGAAATCAGTTTCTTCGAAGCACAATGAGGTATTGCATTCCGGTTTTGGCTTTGGCGATTTGAGGAAGCATTTCTTGCGTTTTCTTCTTCACAAGCTCATATGTTTTCTCCATTGCATCTTGGCCAAAATGTGAAGCTACAGATCCTCCAACCGTGACCTTAAACGAGACCGTCAAATACTCGGGGTCCAAAGGAAACTCCCCATTCGCGTGAGTGATTTTGTCGAATACCTCAGTCGTGAAACACCCATTATCCTCAATGATCTGCTTCATTTCATCCTCTTGTGCAACATAGATAGGTAGTTTAAAAGTGTCGAGCTTTTCTTGATCTATTAGACCCTTTTGATTCAAAGCACAAAACAGAGTACTCTGTTTGTTAGTGTACATCATAATATGATTAATAAAAACAGCTAATTAGAGATTTTACCTGTTTAGCGACATCATTAAGAGAAGAACCGATGATATCAAGCATAATACCGCCCACGGTTTCGGAACTTTTAACTCCATTTGGTAGACATGATCCGAGAAGCAATAGTAATCCACCGGATACGAGCTCGTGAGCTCTAGAGCTCAAGAAACTCCCCAAGTCGATCTTGTACTGATCAAGATACAATTTGGCAATCTCTTTTGAGAATCCGGTGCAATGTATATCTTCGTTCCACACATGAGAATCACGGTCTTTAATTGCTTTTGGAATCTTGGAAACAAAATGGAGTGAGTAAGAACAAACTCCCACATGGAAACTGTTCTTAGGAAGAACACGACCAAAGAAAGAACCAGGTACTCCAGTTGCGATATATTTTCTAGCCGGTGGGAGTGTTTTGAAGAGAGTGTTGAAATCGTTGCTGTAAGAATCGTTGAAGAAAACTTGAAACTCAAGATCTTCTTGTTGATACTTGTGTTCCACGGAATCTAGTATGGTTTGTACAGCCACGAAAGTGTTAGGTCCACTAGAGCAACCGAAATCTGCTATGTTAACTAGATTCGAAGTAAGATCGATATCGAGTTTCGTGGAGATGGCTTCATTGATCTTCTCCTTCGCAGCTTCAAGCAATGCTCCCTGTGAAACCATAAGATGTTATGCATTAATACCTCAAGCATACAAGAGATGATTAGAATGAAATCATATGTAATAAAAAAGACCTGGAATTTCGAATGTTCTCTGTAACTGTTAGGACCTTGACCACCGATCATAGTGAATGTAGACGACATGTTTCTCTTCTTTTGTTTATCCTGTGATGATTCTTCAATGTGCAAGACTCTCTGCTTATTTATATATCAAATGCCAAAGACTAATGAATAAAGAATCATATAGTGGCACCATTTTTCTGTGCTTGTTTTCTTTTGTTAAAGATATAATATCTTGCTTGTAATATTCAAACAATCCAGAGAACTATTGTGGAGGCAAGCAGAGTAATGTGGACTAGTCATACCCCTATTGGATGACTAAAACGTGCCGATAACACTAAACAACTACTATTATAGATATTAATATATTTATATAACGACCCAGAATGTATGTATTCAGTAACATTTTAAACAAAAATACAAAAGGAGACCTCTTTGCTATATTTATTCCGAGTGAATGAATATATATGTAAATGTTTGAATTTTCAATCTGATGACCAGTCAAATTAATGTTTACGGTCAATTTGAAACACATATTTTTAGTAGACTAAATACTTTTCTTTTTTTAGCATCAGAATATTACAATCGTAATAGACTTATTACAATGGTAGTAGACTAACTGTACACCACAGATTAAGGACCATTTGGATTCATTCCAACATTGTAGTGGAGTAAGCTGTTTGGAATAAGAACAATTTTCGAATTCAAGAGTAGACATATATAAATCGGGTCGTAATTTAGACTGTCTAGTAACAATGGGCCAATTACATCTCATCACGGAACCAATTAACCGAGCTCTACTATTAAGGGATCAGAAACATAATGGGTTTAGAGTTAAACTCGTGCTTTGTTCTTTTAAAATTTGATTATCTTCACAAGATATAGAAACTTGAAACTCAAGAAGAATGTAGATCTCATGGCCGGTCCCAAACGCTAAAAGCAGCGACGCCGCTACGCAAGGCAATGGAATATGAGAGTCTTTGAGCAAATACCTAAAAACGGAGAAGCCAGTTAAGGCTCCTTCTACATTCTTAGGCATGCTCCCTTTTTTCTTTGTGACGTTTACTTCATTGGATTATACAATCACAAATGTTTCAGATTGCTCCAATCTTTCAAGAGTAATAGATTTCTTGGAGAGAAATCACGTCACTTCAAATCACTCCAAAACAAAAAACCAAACCACTTCTAACAGTAAAACATTCAGGGAATGATTCAATTGATCAAAATCTCACAATACAAGTTCGTTAAAGATCTTAGAACAACATTTTCTAGACCGCAGAAACATATACACGACATGAAAATGTAAGTTGAGTAATAGATAAAACAAGAAAAATATAACTTTCACCATAACACATTTAAAACGTATATCAAAGAACTAAATATGAATCAGGACAAGATGAATGTAGATCTCATGGCCAGCCTCAAACGGTAAAAGCAGCGATGCCGCTCCGTAGTGCAATGGAATATGAGAGTCTTAAGCAATTACCTTAGTACGGAGAAGCCAACCACTTAAGGAGGGCTCCTTCAACGTTCTTAGACATACCTTTTTTTCACTTTGTGACGTTTACTTTTGTTGGATTATACAATCACAATTTTATTAGATCGCTCCAAACTTTATACAAGTAATAGATTTCCTGGAGAGAAATCACGTCACTTCAAAGCCAGTACCCATAAGCATATGGCAACTTGCTACTAAAAAATCAAACATAAATACACAAAAAAGGCTCAGATAAAATTATGGGTTTGAGTTTGTTTCTCAGCATAAATCAGAGTGGTGCATGCTCAATCCTCACTGCCTTTTAAATATCAGTACAAAACCAGAAAGAACAAAACAACACAATTTGAAGCCTCAGAATTGCAGAAGGTATCATCAAAATATATCAGTCCCGAAAGATGGTGTTCTTTTAAAATCTGATATCTTCATTGGCTACTATATAACCAAACCCTAATCCTAGAAACTTGGCACTCAAGAATGTAGATCTCATGGCTAATCCAAAACGGTAAAAGCAGCGACGCCACTCCGTAAGTCAATGGAATATGAGATTCTTAAGCAAATACCTTAAAACGGAGAAACCCTAAAGCTCCTTCAACGTCTTTAGGCATGCTCTGAGTTTACTCTGTGACGTTTACTTTTGTTGGATTATACAATCACATAAAAATTCAGATTGCTCCAATATGTTTACAAGTAATAGATTTCTTGGAGAGAAATCACGTCACTCTACAAATCAAACAAAAACACACAAAAACTATTACCTTAATGCTTCTATATCAGAACAATTGTTACATAGATTCATCATCACTCAAACCTATATATACATAAAGATTTGAGATTACCCTCAGAATCAAAGAACTTATCAACACTGATTAAAATCTCAGACAAGGCTGAAACTTATAGATATATTCTTGAATCATCATCGGGAAACTCAAACCATACAGAAAAAAAACTAAACTAAACAGAATTGTGTGACTACAAAAATCTTAAACATTGTAAGAAAAGTTTTTAGTTCCCTCAGAAAAATTGAATTTTTTTCGACATTGAAGTTTTTCAGACAAGGCTGAAACTAAAATATAAAGGTTATTCGATCATTGGGAACTATGGAGTATAAATAAGAAAGCTATATACCTAAAAATTAAAGAACCCTAATTTGATGTGGTTGATGCTCTCTGCTCTTGAAGCGGCGGCTTTTATAAAAAGCCCTAATACTCGTCTCTTGGAAGCTATTCGTAAATAACATAAAAGGTCCTCCAATGTTTTTACTACTTTTAATATTTCACCTTGTATCTTATTATTTACAAAAAGGTCCATATATTAGCCTTCTTCCAAAAGAGATAAAAGGCCCAGAGATTTGGTAAAGTCTGAGTAACAAAGCCCACATTTTATAGCATTTCTGTTTCAGTTTTCCCAATAATCTGATTTTGTTTGTAGACGTTAGATTA
The DNA here is from genome assembly GCA_900406295.1 of Aurinia saxatilis. Classification (NCBI taxonomy): domain Eukaryota; kingdom Viridiplantae; phylum Streptophyta; class Magnoliopsida; order Brassicales; family Brassicaceae; genus Aurinia; species Aurinia saxatilis. Next base: position 49,581 of record OVAP01000084.1, on the reverse strand, counting down.
GGGATTTGATCACTTTGTATTTTGGATTATATAACACTAGTTTCTGATGTCGTTGCCATCAAAGAAGGGACAAATATATCTATGGGTCTAAATGGAACGAGATATTTATTCAGTGGGAGTGGTATGTAATGTAATGTAAGTAAATAAGAATTTATTCATACAAAAAGCAAATGAACAAATCAACAAAAGCAATGTGGGTTATGAGCAAACTTTACAGTACATGTATTGAAATGGTATCAAAGATACTAGAACACACTGTTCCCCCAAATATAATGCACAATACTAAGAGAGGTCAATTTTACCAGTGGACCATTCATGGACCATGTGACTGTACTGCTTCCTGAAGGCTCTTCACGGCGCTATCATAAGTCACAAACCCCATAAACCAGAACTCGTGGTTGTCGACTGAAATCACTTGTATGTATTTCTCTGATGTGTTCACTCTGCTGGTTGATGGGTTCACTGCCTTCAGCTGATTCACGGGAAGCACCACCTGTGATAGGAGACAATCAGATCAGATCAATTCGTCAGTCAGAGACTCTTAAGACAAAGATAGCATAGAACCGCTCAAATCTCAAAATCTATTTTGCTTGATACAGCCATCAACGCAGATCAGTTTGCCAGGAAGTTGACATGACATTAGAATCGGCCAAAACACTCAACCAACAACTATTCAATGGCTCCTCTAGCTTTATCAGGAATCCTATAAGATTTAGCTTGCAGTTTTATCCATACCAATAATGTCCTAATTAACCACTCAGGACAAAAAGACGTGCAACTAGCTGGATGCCAACAATACCATCAGAAATATGGTATAGCTTTAGTATAGTCTAAGGGCACACACACTATACTCCATATGTTGACAATTGGAAATGCCAGGAACAATTTTCTTAGTCTATAAAGACTAAAGTGTAAGTATAGATTCAGTGGAAATGACTACAGTCACTAAACCCTCTAACATATATCAATAAAATATTGCATTTTTGTGAATAGCTATCAAAAACAAGGAGTAAGAAGGAAAAAGGAACCATAGAACAGTCAGAATACCTTGTAATAGCTCCACTTAGTCTCATCACCTTCTTTGTAAGAGAGAGGACTGTCACTACAGAAGGCAAGCTTATGTGTGGAAAGATACATAACTCCCATGACAGGACCAGCAGATGTAGACAAGTAGCAAGCATAAGTCTTGCGAAGCTGCTCATCAGGAGCACAATCAAATGTTTGCTTAAAGACCTTTTCATATCCACCTTCTGCAAGTATCTTTGTCCCCTGAGCAATCCTTGAAACCGCAGCATCAGCTACACTTGGCCCTGTTTTCACTGAAATATAAAATAAAACACATCAAACTTATACTCTCACAACTCACACAACGGGATCATCCAAATTCAAAACTCTCTCCATACCTAAATAACACTAGTTCCTCACACAGGCAAGTAACAAATCTTGATATCTAATCAAACAAATCAAGAATCATACCGTATTCTACAGTGCTACCAAACATCTATGCTACAATATCAAACGCATACTCTCAATTCACATAACAAGATCCTCCAAATTCAAGACTCTCCACATATGTATATAATAGTTCCTCACACAAGCATGAATCAATCTTGATTTATACTAGCGAAGATCCAAGACTCTCAGGGGAAGCTTACAGTGCTGCCACATGTTTCCGGCGAGATCCTCGGCCTTCTTAGTAGCATCCGCCGCCATTTTCCCCCATTTCCCAAGCGTATCCTTCACCGAATCCATCGTATCTGTCTCCCAAAAACCAAAATCAATCAATCAAACGACGAAATCGGATACGATGCGAGATTAAATAGAGAAGAATCACTCACTCTTGGGGACAGGAGCAGGAGAAACGTAAGGATTAGACTCCGGAGGCATGGTGGTGGCTGTATTGGTAGCGATTGGAACAGGAGGAGGAGGAGGAGTTACTTCGTTAGGGTCGAGCTTAGGGTAAGGAGCGTAGTCGGAGGAGTGAGGAACGGTTTTGGGAGGCTCCGATGCGGTGGGAGTAGAGCTCCGGCCATCGTGATTCTCTTGCGTACTCATGATTGTGATTGTGATTCAAAATGACGACACGCTTTCTTCGCGAATCTGCTTGCTCAGTAAATGATATGGTTCGAATCTCACTGACTACATTAATTACAACGTCGGCCAGATTTTCTCTTTTATAAGTCGGTCGCTGATATAACGTGCGGTCTATGATAAATTCACTGTTCGGATAGTAAAACCGGATGGTAAAAACGGAGTGCGGTTTGCTGTATAGTTAGATATTAAGTACGATTCATAAAAGATAGTGTAAATAAGTGCGGTTTGTGAATCCGAGCGGCAATATAAAACAAAACATCACGCACCGCATATTAAATCATACCATTATTCATAATCCTAAAATGATTAGTCCAATATCAAAATGTGGATCATATAGATTAGACTAGAAATAAAAATTTGGATATCTGTTTGTTTGGATTCGGTTAGGACTTTTTGGATTTTAGGTAAAGGATAATAACACCATTTAAGTATTTTATTGATTTGGGTCGGATTAGGTTCGGTACCACTCGAATTCGGTTCGGATTCGGATATCCAAAAAAAAAAAAATATATATATATATATATAACTGATAAATTCTCATATTTTGGTTATTTTATATATTTCATCCAAACAAATAATATGTATGCAAAATTAATAAATAAAATGATATTCATATTATTACATATTATATCATATTAGTTTTTTAAATATATTTTTTTTAAATTATTACAACAACATTTATTTGGGATTTTCTAAAAGTGGCCCCGGTTCAAATGTAGTATCGTACCGCAAAGCGGCATGGTTAGTGTTTGCCACTCAAGACCTTTAATTATTCTTCTTCTTCAAGCTCGAATCTTCTGAATGAGTCAGAGACTTTGACGGATTGCCAAAAAAGCAAAGAGGGTTTAACTCTCAAAAACCAAAAACCTCTCTACCTTTCTGCTTCGATTCCACACAGAAATGCGAAGATTCAGCTCGGTTTTGCTTCCTTCCTCCTTCTCTATGTTTCGATATCGCTTCAATTTCCACGAGATGGCTAAATTTTTTATAATTTTTGGTTCTTTTCTCGTAGGTTCTGAGGCAGTTACAGGCACAAAGAACCGTCGATTCCGCGTTCGGATCACGATTAGGTACTGGGTTTAGGGTTTTAGTTGACGATTATCGTTTCTGTGCTTGTTTCATGAGAATCAGAAACTGGAAATATTTGAGTATTGTATTTTTTAAAATGAGCTTGATTTTAGGAGGTCTATATACAATGTCAGTTTGCTATTGATGATTTAGATTTTGTTATCATTACGAATTTTTCAGTTGATGTTTCTGTTTATAAGTCTTGACACTTTGCAGGGTTTCAGAAGCCGTTGTTCGAGCGCTACATTCACGCTACAGGTCTTGTTTTTTTTCTTCTTGATGGAGACACTGTGTTTCTTTGTGGTTTTTTATTAGTTAAATGTTTTTTTTTGGTTTTGTGTTGGGGTCTCTCTCAGGAGCTTCCTCCTTTAGTGCTCGTGATCACTATGATGTTCTTGGTGTTTCTCCAAAAGCTACTCGGGAGGAGATTAAAAAGTCATTCCATGAGGTGAGTCTTTCGGGACATATTGAATTAACTGTTCTTGGAAATGTGTTTGTAATTTGTCCGCCTCATGTTTTGGATTTGAGTTTACAACTTTGCAGCTTGCGAAAAAATACCACCCTGATCTAAATAAAAACAATCCTTCAGCAAAAAAGAAATTCCAGGAAGTAAGAGAGGCCTATGAGGTAGTTTTGTTTTCCCACTAAATCTTCCCCCATCTGTGACTTTCTGTGTATTTTGAATGTATCTTCTGATATGCTTTTGTGTTGGATTGAGAAACTGCAGACCCTGGGAAATTCTCAGAAAAGAGAAGAATATGATCAGGTGCGCTTGTATTGTTGTTGTTTATCTGGTGGCGAGATTACTGAACAGATTTCGTGATATTTTCACACAATGTAGCTGCGCTATCAGAGTTCAGCTGGTGTAAAAAATGACTGGAGTGATGCAGAGGGGTTCAGACGTGCATACCAGAGCAATTTCTCGGATTCGTTCCACAAGATTTTCTCTGAGGTACTCTATATTTCTTTCTGATCTGTCTCATCACTTGATGTGACTAATAAAATCTCTAACATGAATACACTTGCTTTAGATATTTGAGGACGGAGCCAATAAGTTTTCATCTGATATTCAGGTCAGGTTCTCTGATCTCTCTTTTTTATATTAATGGGAATATGGCTGGTCAGTCGTGTTAGGTAGGATCTTCAGTAAGACACTTGTTTATATTGTTCAATATTGAATAGGTGGAACTGTCGCTTTCTTTTTCCGAAGCTGCAAGAGGGTGCAGAAAGCGTTTGACTTTTGATGCATACGTCTTTTGTGATTCTTGTGGTGAGTGGCCCCAGAATTTCCAGATATCTTCTCTTTTGCACTTACTAGTATTAAGAAGCCATTGATAATGAGAAAGATTTCTTGGACAAATGCCTGAGTAATGAGGATTTGGTTACTTACAGTTACGTTGTTGCTTAGAATGGTAAAGGAGAAAGTTTTCTGGAAATGGCTTTGTGATCTATCATTATAAATGTAAATTTTATGTACTATTTACTGCCTCTTTTTTTTTCCCCTGGTTTCCTGTAACTTTTGCGGTCTTTTGACTATAAAACTCTGTTGATTCAGCCAACTTAGAGAGGACGAATGACTCACTTATGTGACAGTATTATTGTTGCATACCCTGTACTATCAGTCTCTCATCGTTTATGATTTTACAGATGGACTTGGCCACGCTCGTGATGCTGCCATGAGAGTTTGTCCAATATGCAGGGGCGTTGGACGAGTAAGTGCCAACTAGAGAAAATAATCTTTCTTTTATTTGGAGGTTAAACAAATTGTACAATTTCAGTTACAGACTATGCCATCTGCTCTCTTACAGGTTACTGTTCCTCCTTTTACAACAACATGCCAGACGTGCCAGGGGTCAGGACATATTGTGAAGGTCTGAGAAAAAAGAGCTTTTTAGTGATGCTTCAATAGTTATATTTCCGTCACTAGTGACAAGTGTATATGTTTTCTATTCTTTAGGAGCACTGCATGTCTTGTAGAGGATCCGGTGTTGTGGAAGCCACAAAGACAGTTGAAATTACGTTCCCTGAGGGTTGGTCTGAAATCTTCACGCTTTTGTCTATCGTTAACTTGGTTCTGATTATATAGCATGTCAGTTCTGCTATGAAAATGAATGGCTAGACTTCATTCCTCTAACTGAGGATTAGTGTGGTTTAGATGTAATCCCAATTTAAAATCGTATGGCTGGATTGTTTTTGTATTTAAAATTGTGCCTGGAAATGTGTATTTCCTGGTTATTTGTCTTTTGTCTGCACTTTGTATTTGCAAGAGAAACGAAACAAAGAATTAGAACTGTGATTTTTATGTATCATCTGACATGAGTTTGCTGGACCAGATAGTTGATTTGATGTTTGATGACATGATTCTGTCAAAATTTAATTTGCTTTCTTTTCTCTTTACTCGACCACAGGGGTGGAGTCTGAAGCTGTTATCACAATCAAAGATGCTGGTCATGTTAGATCAAGAAACAGTCCACCTGGGAACTTGTATATCAAATTAAAGGTTTGTTAAAAGCATCCGTATTTTCTTCAGATTTGTATACTTTTCCTGAGACGTGCTTAGAGAAGTTTTGAATCAAACCCTCCAATACATGAAACAGCTGACGGAAGGCTCAAAGTCATGTTATATGCACAGTGACTTCAAATTAATTAATAGCATTTTTCACAGATTTACATGTGATGGCTACTCTCTTGTTTCTGTTGTCGCGGTTGTCCCTATATAATCAAGAGTTATTACACCCAGTGAATATTTTGTTTATGCTATCTTGTAAGATCCATAAGTAGTCTTAAATTATATCTTCATTCTTGCCTCATTAATGGTCTTACTGCATGATGTATCTTCCCCTGATGACAAGTATCTAATCTTCTTCTGCTCACAGGTTGCTAATGATTCGACTTTCTCTAGGGATGGCTCAGATATTTATGTGGATGCTAATATTAGCTTTATACAAGTAAGCACACTGGTGATTCCTAAATTGTGTTCCCTTGATCCATATTGGACATCTCGTCTCTCTCTTTGTGCAAAATATTGGAAATGTCATGTCTTTTAAATATTAACTTACAGGCCATGTTGGGAGGCAAAGTTGAGGTGCCGACATTGTCAGGAAAGATACAGCTAGATGTAAGATTCCTCTCCCAAGGAGATCTATATTATACTTTGTATTCATATCTATACAACTTGGTAATTGGTATCTGCCATTTGTATCTGAGGTCAAGTTGGTTTCCCACCTCTCATGTCAGATCTCAAACCTTTAGTGATGATAGAAATGCCTTGTTGTATTTTTTGTAGATACCAAAGGGGGCTCAGCATGGTCAACTCGTTCCTTTACGAGGCAAAGGTACATCGAATACTCAGACTATATGGTAAAATAATAGTATATGTACGCTTGTATTCTTTTTAAGAGGTGAATTCCTACAGGACTACCGAAGAAAGGGTTATTTGTAGATCACGGAGATCAATATGTGCGCTTGTGTGTTAAATTACCCACGTAAGATCTATTCTACTTGGAGTTTAAGTAATAAATCTTGTGCAAATAACCTCATTGTGCTATGCTAAAATTTCTGCTGGTGTTTGGAATGGACAAAACACTTTGTTGTTCTAGACGTTGATGATTTTGGATTTAGTTTTCCTGTAGTTTGTTTCATCTGCTATATATGCCTCTGGAGCTGATAATTAGTTATTAGCCCTCTAAATCTGAGTTTATAAGTTCATGTAGATTTGATCGGCTTCTGGAGGTTCTTTGCTAAGGCTGATGCATAATTTTTTATATATGCTTATGTTGTGTATTTATTTTCATGATTCTCTAGCGAACTTAACGAACGTCAGCGTGCTATACTAGAAGAGTTTGCAAAGGAAGAAATCAACAATGAGTTGAGCGGTTCTACAGAAGGAAGCTGGTGAGTACATTCTTCTACTATGTATTTATAACAGAATAATGTGGGTACTATCTGATGGTAGACCCAAATAGATATCTGGCATAATTCACCTAATTGCTATAGAAGAGCTAGGGATGCTTATGTCACGGATGGATTTTTTAGGCCGACTAAAAATGAGAGTTAGAGAAAGAGGATATGTAACATACATAATTGAAAAATGAAAGACGTAGGTTCTCTTATAAAACATGTATAGACATGCTCTTGTTGTTTTCGTTGTATTCAAGTTTCAAAACTAGTAGCTCTTGGAGAAGTAGTGTAAAGATATGCTGTTGGGAATCAGTGTAAAGATATGCTGTTAGTGTAAAGACTTGGTTGGGATGTCTTAGGGTTTTTCCTTAGCATTCCGATTTCAACTGAATGTTATCTCCTCTCTCACTGGTGATTGTTCCTTATAGTAATGAAGAATCATGAAAATGAACAAACAGGCTTTACCAGAAGCTCTCTACTGGTTGAACTTACAGGTGGAATTTGCCTGGTCCTCGGTTGATACGCGATATCTCGTTAATCACGCTGCTGCTGATACTGTTTGACAAATTGATGGGATGAAACCACCACGAGCGAATGAAAGCGGAAAGCATTGAGCAGAAGAAGACAACAGAAGAGTAATTTCATCTATTATTGCCGGTAGCAACAAAAAGTTCAACATCATAACAGAAAGGTCACAATATAAATTCATGTGACCCCCATTTTCTATCACAAACTCATTTGATATGTGGCAAACAAGAGATGCCCAACAAGTTTTAACAATGAGGAAAAAAAAAGATTCTTTGTGTATTTTTGAAATAGCTCTAGTCTAATGCAAATCGTACTTCTATGAAGTTGATCCTAATAAATCTAACACTCACTTATGGGTCTTGACAAAGAAGACTCATCTGTCTCCTCCTGCTGAATTCTCTTCTTATCCTTTTCGGATTTGATCTCACCGTAAAAGTAAGAGATAAAACCCCAAAGGGAGAGAGCAAGAGAAAGCCCCTTCTCTGCTTGAAACTTTTCGTGGTAGAAAATGACAGCTAAAACCTCTGTGATGGGCAGAAGAACTGATATCATAATACCGGAGACGAGAGACGATGCACAGAAGATCAGTCCAATGGCTCCCAAGAAGAATCCTTGCCATATTATGGCTGAAAACACAATAACCACATAGAACATTGGCTCTCCAAGCTTGAACACTTTTGCTTCTATTGCGAGAGCCTGTAAAAAAAAAAAAAAGTTGAAAAGCACTCAGTAAAAAATCTCTGTGTTTTAAACTCTTTCGCAGGTTCTTATGTTTCAAAAGAATGAGACTAACCTTGAAATCACCAGCTATGGACATACCGACAATGCTGACAATAGAAGCAAGGAAACACAAAACCATCTGGAACTCGAGCACAAGCGTATAGCTCATAGGTTGCTTAGCTCTCTGGTAAGCAAGTTCCACTAATGGCAAGATAAAAGCATACACAACAGCTGCTGCTACAGTCACCAAGAAGCCAATAACATATTGCTTTTTACTCTCGTGAACCGGCTTATCAGTCTCCGTATGCATCCCCAATACCGCAGCACCAACAGTCAACAACACAACAGCATTGATGGTAAAAGGAGTAAACTTGTGGCTAACCATAAAGTAGGAGAAGATAGCTATAAAAGCTAACTGTGAAGCGATGATAAGAGCAGCTGTTGAAACAGGAAGATAAGCTATTCCATAGGCATACAAATAGTTATCTAAACCCGAGAGAATGCCTATGAACGCAGCAGCAATAAGAAGACGCCATCTTATAAGAAAGAAACTTGTGGTTTCACCTCCATTGTTGCTCTTGCTTCTACGCCTTTGGATGTAAAAGTAAAGCAGAGGAATGAAGATAATTGGAAAGCCAACAGTTTCAAGAAAGCTAGAGAACCAGATTCTTTTACCACCATTGTTGAAATAGAGACGCATGATCAAAGGACCTCCACAGTTTCCAATGGCAAGAATGATGCAGTTGATGAATACAAGAAGCTTTGAATCCATTTCTTGTTCTTGTTGCTTCTTGAGATCTCTGAGGGGAAAAATGAAATCTTTAGGGTTTGTGAATTGTAGGTGTTAGTTTTCGAACAATAGGTACTAAACTGTTTTCTTGTTCAGAGCTGGTTCTGTTTGTGGAATGTGGATATTGTCTTATAGATCTTTGTTTCGTTTGTTTTTTTATGGAAACATAATTATTCCTAATTTTTCTCCACTAATGTAGATAACTGTTACATTTATGTAAACATTTATATTATGGTCTGCTGATAAATGGCAATGAACGGTTACGTTAATGTTAATATATCTTATATATGGTCTGCTGATAATGATATTATCCATATTACAGTCCCTGATTTTATTCACATTTCCAAATCCTACCATTCAAACCTGGAATTCCATATTTTGGGATTCACATTTTCGAAAGTGGATATCTTTCTTTCTATAATAAAGCAGATGACATTAAGCATTCCACTTCGTCATTTTCTAATATCGGAAACTTTATCAAACAAATTATCCAACAAATATAAAAAGTCAGCATTATTTCGACTTACCATAATAACGGTCTTAGACCTTATCCTAAAATCTTGCTACCACCATTTAATGTGTTGATGTTACAAGTTTGAATTATCCTTTCATTTAACATCCGATCCAACAGTTTAACTTCTGCGTAATAAAGAAAACGAAACTTGATTTCGGATATAGTGGTGCATATAATAAATGAATTTTAATTGCTACTAGACTACAGTTACTTCAAACAAGTTCAAAAATTTTGAAATACAAAAATTTCGATTGTACGTATTATTACATTTATTAAAATATATCATATTTTTCTCATTATAGTTATACAATAATAAGGTTTATTTATACACAAGAAGAAAAACAAAAAGTCACTAAAAATATACAAAATCATCACACAAAACTGAAAAAAAGACAAAACATAACCGAAATGCTCTCTTTTTGAAAAAGCAAACAACTTGAAATCTCTTAAACAACAGAATCACTAACTGGAGGAGGAGGAGGAGGAGGAGGAGGAGGAGTGAGTTCTGTTTCCTCCGGTGGTGACTGGTCATCTTTATCAAGAATCTTCATGCCGGATTTAAACTCACCGTAGAAGTAAGAGACAAATCCCCAAAGAGATAGAAGTAAAGAGACACCTTTCTCAGCTTGAAACTTCTCTCGGAAACAAACAACAGCCAAGACTTCAGTGACTGGAAGCAGAACACTAATGAGAACACCAGAAGCTAGAGAGGATGCACAAAACACAATCCCTATTGCTCCTAAGAAGAATCCTTGCCAAACTATTCCTGTTATTACAATCAATGTGTAGTAAAATGCAGAACCTCCAATCTTGAACTCTCTTGCTTCTGTTGCTATCACCTGAAAATTTTATATAATAAAATGTTTTAGTGGATGGATGATTTGTGTTGATTTTTCAATCCAATCATAATTTTGTTGTTCTTTACTATGATTTTTTTTTGTATAAACAGGAATTTAGAAATTAGAACGTTTATTGGGTTGATTTGGATGTTTTGTGTATTTCAATGAGTGACTTTGAAAATTTATGTTATTTTATCTTGTGTTAGTTAGGCACTAATGATTTTCATATCCAAAAAACAAATCTATAACTGAACTTTTGAAATAAAACCTTGATATATTAGAAAAAATGAAAGAAAACTAGATAGGAAAATGTTTAAAAATATACACAATCAATATATGTATATTAGTAATTTAATGGATTTACTCCATTAAAATTACAAAAGCACAAAAACTTCTCTTCAAAATTTGGAAATCCATAATAATATCTTGATATGTCAGAAAAATGTTAAAAAGATACACAAACAAAGATAAACTAAAGTTCTTAAAAATGTTTTTAAATACACATAAAAACAAAAACTCTCCATATTCTGATTCTTGGATCTTTGATCAACCAAGATCCACCGAAAGCTAAAATATATATAAAAAATGAATTTTCTTTGTTACCTTGAAATCGCCATCTATGATCATCCCAACGAGACAGAAGCAACTAGCAGCAATACACAAGACCATCTGAATCTCTAGCACAAGTGTATAAGTGATCTCTTGTCTAGCTTTCTTGTAAGTTAACTCAACGAGTGGCAATATAAAAGCATAAAGAACAGCTGCAACCAAAGTCATCAAGAACCCAACAATATACTCTTTATGGCTCACACCTTCCGGTCTATCTCCATCACTATGCAACGCAAGAATCCCGGTTCCAACGGTCAGTAAAACGACGGCGTTTATAGAGAAAGGAGTGAACTTTTGCTTGACCAGCAAGAAAGCGAAGAGAGCATTGAAAGCTAGTTGTGTTCCAATGATCAAAGATGAAGTTGAAACGGGAAGATAAGCTAATCCGTATGCGTATAAGTAGTTGTCAAGTCCTGTGAGTAAGCCTATGACTATTGAGGCCAAGAAGAGGGGAGTTTTTATGAGTAGAACGCCTTGTTTTGTAGCGGTTTCGTCGCGGTTTTGGTTCTTGCGGTTGCGGTAGAGGTAGGAGAAGAAGAGAGGGATGAGGATCACTGGACATCCTGCTGTTGAGAGAAAGCTCATGAACCAGATTCGTTCTCCACCATTGTTGTAGTAGAGACGAGTTAACAATGGACCTCCACATGTTCCTATAGCGAGGATAATGGAGTTTATGATTAGCAAACCATTCTTCATCTTCTTCGTGTTCTTGTTCTTGATGTTTACTTGTTTTTGTTGTCCTCTGTTTTGGCCTTTCTCATTAGCTTGAGAGGACCAAAGAGGAATAAATATGTTTTGTTTCTTTGTGGTTTTTGAATGGTGTGATGATATATTTATATCTAGGAATAGAGGAAATTTATACGGTGTGTGTGACATCACGTTTGGGACTTGAAAACGCTATAATTGGTGTTTGACTTTTCAACCAAATTATTATCAAAGGAGACGTGTTATCTGAACCCTTACACTACACACACTATGTATGACAAATTAAATAGTTAAAATCGGAAATGTTATTTCTATGTGGTAAGTTACAAAAGTTTTTTTTTTTAGGAGATGGGTTTTTTGGCTCTACAAATCCAAGAAACTGGAATCTCCACAAAAAAAAAAAACTGACGTAATTAAGTGATTAGTAGACTAGTGGCAACACATTTTAAATCCATTATAAAATCCGGTTGATGAGCCATTCGATGATAACACTCAATCTGATTGGATTAGTTGGTGTGACAGAATTTCGGGTTATATATAAAAAAGATGTTGTTATACTTGCATTTTTACAACATTTGTTTACTAATCAGGGTTTAAATGACTACTCTTGTTAGGATTCACTTGATCTATCGTGTGCGGCCGAACCAATTCATGAAGTTTTGAGGTTAAAAATATAGTAGTATATGACTACTCTTGTTAGGATTCTCAGCCTAAACTCGTTTGCTCGCCTTAAACATCAAATTTAAATTGTTGATCTACATGAGAGCAAGAGTCTCATGTAGATATATGTAAGCTTGCTTATATGGAACAAGCTGACATAGCCACATAGTTTTTGATATTCAGTGACATAAAATCAGAAAAGTCTAATCAAAGACATAAGTCTAACCACATGCACTAAAGTAAACGTACGAGTCACTCTCCTAGTGGCTATCGTTGTCCAAAAAGTTGGATAGAAGTGAAACGAAGATTTTATTAATTAAGGACTTGTGTCTCAATCCGACATTGAATTACTGAATGTCATTACGAAATTGACTAAACAAAATCTCCTTTTCGCCATAATTACCTATTTAGCTTGGAAAATTGCAATAAAATTCTCACTAAACTAATAACAAATTTTTTTTAAAAAATACATGAACTCATTCTAAGATTTACAGTATTATAATATTATATCTTTAACTAAATTATTATTGTCATAATTTGGCCAACTACATAAAATAATAATAGTCACATCATTTCATAAGTGGTATACATTAATATCTTCTATTAATTTATTTTTATTTTTTGAAATTCTCGACATAATCAAGCCATTATCTTCTATTATTCCTATTTTTTCTTTCTTGATAAAATACTATTCTTAGTTTGACAACTAAATAAACATCCATTGTTAAATCATCCAATAAACATATTTAAGATTAAAGTTTTTCTAAATGATTATTATGATGAACATTATATGCTGGGGGGGGTTCAACGCCTTGATGCAAAGATTTATTTTACTTATAGTTTGAAAAATGGTTTGTCAAAAGTTTCTAACTAACAAAAAAGTAAAAAACGGATTGTGGAGATACAGATAACCATTAGCAAAAACGTTTTAGATGGTTAATTATCATGATATAGAGGTCGATCAACTGCATGATTTTGGTTAATGGTTGCATGTTATAACATAGTGGCTTGTGGCAAACGTAGTCGCGTGCTTAGCTAATTGTAAAGGACACATTTCTATATAAAACCTGTTTTAAAAGTTTGATTTTGTTTGTTAAGATCGGAGTGACGTGAGGCTCGTCATCATTCACCAAGTGGAGTATTTAATAAGAATGAGACAAAGTTTTCGTTGGTTCTTGATTTGTAAGAAATTGTTGGTCTGAAATGGGTAGCAGATGAGACCCAAATTAAATCTTTGTTTTTGTTTTCTTTATACATTTTATTCTAGTAGTGGTTTTTTGTCAAAATAAAGGGAAGGATTAAAGTTATTAAACCTAGTAGTTAACTTTTATGGGAGTTGTTGTTTTTCTCTAATGATTGTCGTATACGATATAGTACTGATAGCTTCAAGACCTAGTCAAAATTGGGGGTGCTATTTCATAATAAGCCAAAGTAAAAAATGTGACTGATGAATCAATCAACGATTAGTCTTCGATAAGAATCTTGGACTCTAAAACTGATGTGAATTTTCCACGCACTATAATACATAGCTTGAAAACAATAGAATCTGAACCATGTATACGGGGTGAGTCAGTGAGTGACATGCAATATCACATGTAAGTAAACAGTAACAAATTCGAATTTTTGTTATTCATTAATGGAAAAGAAGTACTTTGGTCATTAAAGATTACCAACAAGTTAGATTTCTCTTTATGACAAAATCTAAAATCACGGGCCATTCAAAAGATACGGATTCTCTTTATGATGGAACCTATAACCATGGCCCAGAAAGAAAAATGCAATTAATCGGTTTAAGCATGTCTTTTTTTAGTTATTTTTTTAAAAAATTTAAAATACTCATATTTAAATATTAACTATTTATGGGGTTTTAAGGTTTAGAATATAGGATTTAGGGTTAAAAACCCTAAACCTTAAAATCATAAACCCTAAAAAGTCTTTCAACCTCTAATAAACCTCAACCTCCTAAAATATAAACCCTAAATCCTAACAATTAAACCCTAATAGTTATTAAAAATTAAACCCTAGGTTTATAAGGGTTTAACCCTAAATCCTAAGTAAATCATAAACTCTATAATTTTACTAAACCTTAAATCCTAAAATTCTAAACCCTAACAAATATATCATTTATAATGAAAAATAGTTTTGGTAAATAAAGGGTATAATAGTATAAGAATAAAAAAAAATAGATATATGTGATTAAAAAAAAGTGTGGTAATATATGGTTAGTGGATATATAAAGTTGTGTATATTTGTCATTATCTCCTTAGATATTGATGTAGTCTTTAAACATATGATCATGCAATAAAAGACCATAAATTCAAGATCGTCTATACATTTTTCTTTTAACGAGTAGGAAATTCTAGGATGAGAAGTTCTTTTACAATGTTGTGTAATCGTTAATTAGGCTTTGTTGTAACCATAATTTTCAAATCTAACTCATGATTCTTGATTATTATTTTTTTGTTAAAACAAAGGCTTTTTTTGCCGCCTATCAATAATACAACTCTCTCCGCAACCAGGGCCGGCTCTAGGGGTGTGTAAGAGGTGCATTTGCACTGGGTCATAAATTTTTTTTGCTATTTTCTGGTACATTTGAGGGTCTGTTTTTAAAATTTTATGGCCCATTTTCAAAATTACCCTTATAAAATTTATAATTGTACATGGCCATTTTCATAATGAGCCGGGCCGCAACACATGTACACATCATATATGTTCTTTCTTTGGTAATAGGAATCAACTCAACAAAAAATTCTTTATATTTAAGATTTTATTCTGAAGTCCCATTCCAACTAAATTCTTGAGACTTTATCACACTCGTAAAATGTCTAGACAAATGAGAGACGAGACAGAACTTTGTTTAATCATTAATGCTCGTAAAGTGGGAAGCTAGTACTTTACACATGATCTAGCACATGATATTGTGGACGGTGGAAACTGCTCCACTAGGAACACAATCACATTAGTTATAACTCTTGATTCTTGAATATGTACATTCATAGTTGCAAAGTTTCAATCGGATTTAGAACTTAACAACCCTTAATTTTGCTAAATGCCGCACTAGTCATAGTGGAAAATGAACCTCCAAAGACTTGCAATAACCCTTAGGTAGAATTTATAACTTTCTTCAAAAATTTCAAAACTATAAATTTATTATCCAAGTACAAAATGTTCATGTATATATATACATTAAAAAATTGATTTTGAATCCTTAGAATCAATAGAGAAACAAACAAAAGAACATACTGTGTGGTAAAATTGGAATGTGTAACGGTTGGTGATGACAGTGACCAGCAAGACTGAAGAATATAACCCAACTCTTTGCAAGGGGTTTGTCTCTTTCACTTCAGTTTGAAGCTGAATCTGGTAATCTTACAGGCAAACTGGCTTTTCTGTGACCCCTTGAGGACCGTCTGTCTCTTCCACGCCTTCTAGGCGGTGATGTGCTAACCGCTCTTCCACCATTTGACATTTTTCTAGGCAAATCGATGCTTACTAAAGCCGGTGGAGGCGGTGAAGGTGGTGGAGGAGAATAATTAGGCACCGGAGGTCGTTGCCTTGCTATTCTTTCTTGTTCTGCTCGGTGATATCTCTGCAATTGAGTATTCCATACAAAATGGGTTTTGATAAGCACAGGATCTTCTTACTACCTTATTTTGAAGGTAAGTCAACATGAAAAGAAGAAATCACCTGAACTACAAAGTTGCGTCTTTCGCAGTCAAGGAACATGCTTACTGTCCAGTTTGTTTTAGCCGCAATCTTGTCTCTTACTGTTGAGAAACTGATTTGATCTCTAGATGTGAATCGGTCTACTTCATTAAACCAAAGACAAGTGAAGAGGTTGCTGATGGGAACATGCTCTCTTAAAATGACACATCCCTCTGGTACGTCTGCATATCCCGACCACAAAGTTGTTTATATATTAAACTTTTTGCAGCTAAACGCTGATTTTCAAAAGAATAAGCGAACCACACATACCGCTTGTGATTGGGAGCTTTGCAACAGAATACGGAGTTAACCCTTCATTCTTGTAGAAATCCACCTGAAAGTCGATAGAGGTATTATCATATTTACCAGCAGCTTTATTTGCTTCGGCTTCTACTAAGACATCAAATCGTTTGTAATGTCTAGAGATCGCAAAAGTAGCATTTTTTCTCCACAAAAACCTGAAGAAAAGAGATGTCAGTTAGATTGCTGCAGTCCAAAAACAGAATCACCGAGCCTAAGGCCTTCTAAAGTCAAACTGTGAACCCGGTTTATAAATGGTACTGGAATGTTACGCACAAAAAAGCTAGCTGCTGTAGAACAAGTAAATTCCAACCACAAAGCTTCACTAATATGATTAAGGAGTGTTTGGCATTTGGTAACTGCAGGATTTTTCTAGTCAATCACAGTTGAAGATGGTTGCAATACAGTAGTGGGAATACTACACATACCATATAATTACAGATATCCTGTAAAGGAAAAGCGATAGACCTTACCTTTCAAGAATTTGATATGGATCAACCACAAGTTCAAGTTTTCCGTCAATCCATAATGAATAGCGAGCATTTGGAAATAGTCTATGGACAAGAAGCTTCGGCACCTACAAGAGAGCAAGGCATCAGCATATAAATAGCATTTATAATCAATCGCTTTATTTTATCCATGTACTACAGTGAGATAGATATTGTAACTCAATCTGATTTTCTTGGGTTTCTAAGGGGGGTTGTTTTCTCTTCAGGAAGTAGTAAACAACTTCAAGCCTGATCTAAGAAAAAGATGCTGTTGTTACACTAATTCGGATACAGTTGTATTGGAGGAACATTGAAAACATTGGGGAAAATATGTAGCATGTCAGTAAGTTCATGTTTCAGTCTGGACTACCGTAATGCATACATTTGTCCATAAACTTTCTCATTCACACAATAAAAGAGGTGAATTTACCTTTCCATTGCGCCTTCCATCTGAATAAGGGAGATTATGAACAACAACGACTCTCCATATCCCTACTTTCTTGTTGCCATCAAGGCCTCGCTCTTTCTTCAAAATTGATTCAGTATCTTCATCAACAAACATGTAGAAGCACACTGTTTGCTCTGAGTATTTACTGATATTTTGTGGGGCTTTTACATCATCAAAAGCATCTGAAAACAAGAGAGAGATTCCTCATTAGAAAACACAGAAAGAATGGCAGAACGACTAGAAAGATCATGGATTACAATATAGATAAGTAATATGTAAAGAAGCACTACCAAATACTGCTGAAGCAACAACAATCCCACGACACTGCTTCATGTCAAGAAGATCTGCCTCATCAATGTCATATCCTGTACCTCGACCAGGTTGAGGTCCTTTGACAAACCTGAGTGAGAAGTCAATAATAAAACACACTCATAATTACTAAGATGGGATGAAAAGAAGACAAAGTAATAAGCAAGGCCACCAAGATACTTACCCACAATGTACGCTCATTGATTCTTTAATGTCAAAAGAATCATTCCTATGTTTTAAAGTAGGATAACCACCAAAATCTGACCCACCAAACTCTGTCTCTCTGCTGAGGGGTTCTTCATATATATACGTTAAGTTCTTAAGAACAGGGGAAAACGACGGGGCATTTGGCATCAAGGCAATTGCTTCTTCTACTGGAAGGTAACATACTGGGCATGCTGAAATCAAAACCAGGCAGACCACAAACCAATACAGTTTACAAATAGTCTCTACGACATTAAATCTCAAAGATTTTCAACATCATCACAACAACAATCTTGTTCTGATCTCAGAAAAGGCAAAACCAAAAAATGAAAAGAAACACAAAAATCAAGAATTTATATCTTACGGCGTGGTCCTGTTCTTTTTCTGTCTGCTGGTGGTGGAGGTAAGGTGAAACTGTTACACGGATGTCCTTGAGGAAGAGTATAGCCAAGAAAATACACAGGAGAAGGAGGAGGAGAAAACACTACAACTTCTCTTTCCACATAAGATATATTATGTAATTTGCTATTTTGCATCTTTTCATCATCATGGGTCAGTAAAGTGTTGCTATCAAACAGGCCTGCACTGCCATTGAAAAGTAGACTCGGAGGAACTTGAACTTCCTGACCATCTTCACCTGATTACAAAACCAAAATGCACAATCACAACCATTGTTCATAACCCTCTCAATCTTAGCATTACAATCAAAACTACTCAAATTCTAAACCAAAATTGGCACAAAACACACAGACACATAATCTTAACATCACAATCACCACTCAACACAATCTTTAGTCACAAATGCTACTTAAAACACACACAATCATACTCAACATTTGTAAGATTGTTGAAAAAGGAAATACCTTTGCCAACGTAGAGGACACGAAGGAAGACAACAGCAGAGATTAAGAAGAGAAGCAACATGCCGACTTTCTTACGACCGGCGAATTTACAGATCCAATGTACTACACCTTCCCTCTCTTTCTGCATCTTAGATGGTTTACTACGACCCGTTGTCGTCGTCGTCGTCGTCGTCTGGATTGGCAAACCGACGCCGTTAAGTCCCGTCTTCTCCAAGGAACCATAGCTACTGGATCGAACACCCAATCCAGTCATCGTCCTCCTTCAATCTTCAATTCCACTCCATTCCCCCAACACTCTCAGATTCTTCAGATCAAAGAGTTTTAAGCTCCAAGCACCCAAATTTACACTCACCCAATTCGATTCAACGTCTGATCTACACAATTCAGCTCCAATTTCACCAATCAAATGAAGCTATGAACACAGATCAACAGAAGCAATCGAACAGAAAAAATCTAGGGTTTGTGATTGGTTACTAATAGGGTTTTGATTCTTCCTTTTCAAAATGTTCTGAAATCAGAGAATCTCTGAAGCTTTTTAATAAAAAAACAATGGCCAAAAAAAGTCACTCTTTCACCAGAAATACTGTCAAAATTTTGACGAAGAAGAACGAATAAAAATACGCGTGAAATGGCAAAATTTTGATTAAATGGATCTTTTATCCAATTTTTGTCTATTTCTAATTATGTTTTACATTTTGTTTGTATGTATTATTATAATTATTACTAACACAAAATGTAGACGTTAATTACATTGTCTATATTAAAAAAAGAATTTTTTTTAAGTAAAATAAATGAAAAATCATCATATGATTCAAGCACGTTGATTAGTTTTACAATATTAGTAGTTTATTGATTTTGATGCTAATCTTTGTGTTTCCCTGAAATTAAAAAATTTAAGTTATCTTTGTAATAAGATAGGTACAGGTGGCGATGTGTTACTGCTTGGCGTGGAAATGTTAACAAAAATAAGTAGTTTTTGTTATTATTGTCCCAAACACTCATGTAAGCATCATTATAAGGTTTGTGACAACTAAGATATTTAAAATTTAATGTAATAAACATTTATTTTGATTTGTATATAGCAGCCATTCATGAATTCTGTCATTATTGGTCTCATCTGTCGCACTAAATCATACTTCCATTTGTTTATTAGTTTTTTTTTGTTTAAATACATCCGTTAATGATAACATTGACAAGCATAGATTTTGATATAAAATAGATAGGTTTGTGATCTTAATATGTGTAACTCAAGCCTTCAACTATATTAATGATATATTTTTCAAGTATCATTTTGGCATTATATTTTATCTTAGTATTCGATGATATATAAAGTAGTCATTCATGACTCGAAATTTGTATTTAAAAAAGCTTAAAGACAAGGAACTGAGATTTGACAATTCAACTAAAAGGATGGATTTATTTGACAATTAGTATAAAACATGGATTTGGATTCATATAACCGAAGATTAGAGACTGAATGTCATTTGTGGAATGTTAGTTTGGATGCAATAGCCACACTCCACCCACCACCCAAAAGAATCCAAAATAATACGTAACTTATTTGGGCTTTAAAGGCCCAAGTGAAGCCCGGAAAACGAATCGGTATTACAAATTAAGACGTTCAATTACAATAAACCGGAACCGGTTAAAGTATTTATAATGGTTCGTTTGTTTGTTTTGATATCATCATCATCGGAGAGAAACGAGATTGGGATGGAGAAGAAGAAGGAGATTTCGTCAACGGAAGCTGTTCTTCTCGGAGCTCTAGCTCCAGGCGTCAATGTTTGTACTTATACTACTTTCATTTGCCCTAATTTGTTGTTGTTAAAACCCTAATTTTGGGGTTTTTTTTGTGTAGGGACCAACATGGAACACTTTGAGATTCGCGTTTCTGTTGCTGGGTCTTTGTCTCACTTTCATGCTCTCTTTGGCTTTCACTAGTGGACAATCTATGTTACTTGTTCATGTTGGGTTTCTTATTGTTATTGCATCTACACTCTTTGTTCTCCTCAATTGGTATGTTGGATTTTGCTTGTCTTTATCTAAAAATTTGTGGAAATTTTGTTACTCTCTAGTGTTTTGACAGTTAGATCTGATCCAATAGTTTATCGGGTTTCTTGTTGTTTGTTGATCACTACCATGATTCAGTCTCTGCTGTTATCAAGTTGATTGTGTGTGAATCTTTGTTTTTAGTCCTCTAGTTTTGTATATTCTAGGAAAAGATCTCATTTTTGTGTTGTCTTACTGTGACCCATTTGTCCACTAAGGTTTTTTATGATTCTAGAGGTTAATAAAAGTTAGGGGAAGCCACGAATGTTATTGAAAATATGTTGTCCTTGAGCATCTTGAAGGGATTACAATTTTTCGGAAGTTGCTTACAGTTGCCTTTGTTTTGTAGGTTTCTTTCTCAGACAGGGTTAGTTCAAGTGGAGACACAAATGCAGGAGTTAAACTTGGTACCTAATGATAAAAAGGAATGATCGTGCACACATCAAACAGCGGTTTATGTATTAATTATAAAGACTCAGAAACTAAGTAACACAGCATTGAACGGTATAGAGATCAAGCAAATAGGGGGATTGGATTGGTACAACAAGATAACCAAGCTTTTCTTGGCAGTAGAATTTAGAGACATTGCCGCTTGTTTTCTCGTTACTCTTTCTTTCCTTGGTAGTTGGTTCTCTTTTCTTGTTTTGTTTTCTTTGTTTGGGTTGAGTAGATAGCAGCACAAATAGCGAGGGAAGTTATTGTGATCAGGGTTTGATTTATTCAATTCCCAAACATTAGTTCCTTCTTTTTGGTTTCCCTGTATTTGTTTATGCTTCTTGGAAGCTAATACAAGACTAAGTTTATACATCCTATGTAAGAAGATGATTGTTGTTGGAAATTGATTGTTCTCATTCCTGTCTTCTGGTTTTTTTTTTAAACTAATGGTCTCAGGGCTAATCTAACTCAAATGCATTACTCAAGAAACAGTATCTCTAAGTTGCCTTTCTTTCTTTGCTTATGTTAATGTACAACCAATTCTTTTCTTGATCTAGTCTTTCATTCACTTGAAAAAGTTAGCAACAACACAAGGAGGCAGGACAATAACGTTAAGTTATTACAACTTGCAAACTTGAGAGGTTCAGGTAAACTCATTCACTCGCTTGTCCATCTTTAGTTGTTCCTATATGCAGGAGAAGGGCCTCTTAACCTCTCACCATTCTCATCCAACCACTCTTTCTCTCTCAGATATCTGAGAAATGGTCCAGGATCGTCACTGAAGCCATAAGCGTTTGTTGTGCCTGGTTGACCATTGAAGAGCGTCTCTCCTCTAGATTCATATTCTTCCTTGTAGAGCTGAGGGTTTAACATTGAGTTTTCAGAACAGGTCACTGATTGATCATTTGGTGTCCCGTACTTAGCCAAGAGACTGAACTTGGAAGACCCATTAGCCAAGAAATTCCTCCGATTGTTTGTCCCCTGAGCTTGATAGGAATAGGATAATCCAAGATTCCGACTTTCTCTGTATCGACGTAACCATTCAGAAGATGAAATGCCAGCAAATGGCAGATTTGTGTATGGCTTCATAAAACCAGGGGGTTCCATATATCTTGGCTGGTCACAGAAGCTCTCTGCCTTGTTAGTATTAGCGCCATTATGAAACCAAGAAGCATCTTCAGGCAGTAATGGAGCAGACGGAGTAGGAGGTGAATACGGAGAATCAGTATGCTCTGTGCTGCTACCGATGGCGAGACTATCATCATAGGATGTGATAGGGCCTGTTTCATCAATAGGGCTCAACCCGTTTGGTTTACTTAAACCAAATCGTCCATTCTCTTTGTTCTTGTCAACCACCCAGGCGCTCAGCGATGGAGGTCTTCCCGAGACAGTGCCTTCTTCTAGATGTGGATCCATGTTCTTAAGACCTTGCATGAAGCTGAAACTTTCAGAGTTAGTATCATGTGGGCTATGGTTCACAATTAGTGATGCTGCACGTCTTAGGCTTTCATCAGATGAAGTTCTTTGACTTCCTGAAATTGTGTTTTCGGAGCTGAGTGGCTTCGTTGTAATGCTAGAAGAATAGAGTGGAGCAGATTGACACCTTACGAGTGGCTTGAGAAGAATCACTTCTTCCTCTTCTGCAGGCACAGATCCTTCATTCTCACGGGGAATTCTTTCATCCATTCCTAAAGTAATACATTTTCTGTTATTATCCTCTCCATTTCCATGAAAGAGATCTTCTTTGCATTTCCTTTCACCTGAAATTGTGTAGAAACGAGCCCCTTGCTCGTCAAAGAGTAACCACTTTTGAGAACTCTTCTTTAGTCTACTTGTGATCTCCATAGCAGAATTCATAATCCGCTGAAGACGAATGTCCATTCCTCTATCAAATCTCTCTCTTAGATCCATATGACTTGAGAAATCTAAAAGTACTTGTGTAGGACACAGAGGAGCCAACGACCTCAGTTCATGGTCTTCCCAAAGAGCTATCAACATTTTAGCAGAGCAGTTTACGCCTTTCACCTTTAAACGGTTCAACAGATCCGCGAGTTCTCCAAAGAAGTAAGATTTTGCAATCTTGCTCTTATCATCAAACCTGCATTCTTCTCCTTCTTCATTGGGCAGCAGAAATGGTAAATAGTCTAGAAATACAAGTAATGCAGGTAAGAGAGGACAAGAATCCAAGGGATAAGACTTCAGACATCTCTCAACTACTCGCCCCATCACAATGAACACCATTGTTAATGCTAAATTTGTTAGCTTTACTTTATCTTCCGCATTGTCTGATCCATCAGCCTCGGCTAAATTGTGGAAAATGAAGATGAAAACCGCAACCAGTTGGAGGATTCTATAAGGTCCTTTTCTTGCCGAGTCCATAATTTGATAAGACTCCAACATGGCTTCTAGATTTCTATCATCTTCTGCAAAGACTGCATCCAACACTCTCATAGTTGATGCAAATGCGCAACCGAAGTCATCCAAACTGAAACAAACCAGAAAGAATCAAGACAAGAAAAGTTTTGGAAAAGAGTCATCACGAACTGGAGCTAAAAGGACAAGAGCATGCTACTCATGATCCAAACTGACCTGGATTTAAGGAAAAAGAAGCTAGTTGTTCGAACAACCAGTGGCCATAATTCTCTTTTCGCGTTTGAGAAATCGCAGTCCTCTCCAACATTTCTCTCCGATGGGTTTAAGAAGTTGAATTGTGCATTATTAGATAGAGACTGCAAAGGAGAAGACCTGCTCTGCAGTAACGAAAACAAGCATTTTGAGCAATGTAAGGCAAACACTGCACAATTGCGGATAAAAGAGAAAGTATCAGTGAACTAATCACCTTCTCAAACAAAAAAACAAGATTGTTCCAAGCACCGGGAAAAGGTTCTTTCACAGCTAAACTTCTTACGCAGTGGTACAGAACCAAGAACTCATCACCAATATTGGTCGCCAATACAGCTAACTACACAAATGGTAGCGAAAGTCACTCAGAATGGCGAAAACAAACTACAAAGAGTAATAGACGAAGAAGAAGAGTCAATTACTTGGTTATGAGGATTTCCACCATCAGGCCAAGATTTTGCAGCTTGGAGATAGTAAGTAGCAGCAGTTGACCATTTAGGATGTTCTTGTGTTTTCAAATACTGTTCTTTATACCTTGCAAGATCTCCAAGACAAATATAGAAACGATGGCATAAGAATCTGCTTTTGCTCTCCCCTTTTTCTCCAGATTCCTCATTATAATATCCTCCGACTTTGGAAATCAGATTCTTGTAAAACTCGGTCGCTTTTACAAGAAACAACTTGAATGCTTTCACATAAGTGGTTGACTTGATATGATCATCAGTTTTCACGCCTTTACGAAACTCATCGATGTGCTTATAATGAAGTTTCCAGAGACAAAACTCAACTTCTTGAAGCTCTTCTTGCTCAAGGTTGCTTTTAAAGATCTGCTCGTAAGTAAAACCAGCTTTCTTGTATACTTCTGAAACATCTGGATGTAATATACCCTTTGAATGGATGAGTGTCCATAGTTGTTTCTCAATGCTGTTCACCTGAGAGTAAAAACATCATTATTTGGTATCATACACAAAAATTCATTAAGCAACAAGCTGAGTCTACTTACCTCTACAAGAAAAGTAGGATTCTCTCTCTGATTAGCTGAATTGCCATTACTTTTGGGTAATTTGACAGTAGAAGAACCTTCCATCTTTTGAATCAGACAACAAAATCTCAGAGACTGTTCTCAGACAAAATCCTTAACACAATGTTCCAAATTTGGTAACAGAGCACAAAAGCTACCTGAAGAACATTAAAAACTAACAAAGGTTAAGACTTAAGCTTATAAAGTCGCAGGAACTAATAAAACCAAGAAGGTGAAATCTTTAGAAGAGCCCACAAGAGATCAGGTTGAGAGATATCAACATCACAGAAGCAGAGTAGAGAGAGAGGTGAAGAAGAAAATCGAAAGAGAGAGAGAATCTTTAGATGGAAAAGGAAAAGACTTTACCAGAAGAAACTTTGACGTACGGATGTTTAGACAGGAACAAGCAAAGAGCACGAGAAGAAGAAGAAGTGTGTATTCACATGGTAGAGAGAGATAAAGAAAGAGAAAGGATTTTTGCTCAATTGTGAAACGGACAAAGTGGAAAGGTAGCTGATGATGATAATGATGATGATGATGACTTGATTATGATGATGGAGAAATGTAGAGGTGGATACATATCTAATCCATAAGTCTTAAGTAACTTTGTTTCCTTCTTCTTCGATTTTGTTTTGTAATTAACTTTCTTCAATGATTTAAGTAAACCATGCTTATTAAAAGTTACCCACTTGTAAATATTCCTTGACGTTTAAGCCAACCATTATTCTAATAATATTGTGAAACACTTTGTATAATTTGTTTTCTCATAAAGTCTTGTGATGCATAGTCGCAAAGACTTTAAAATTGTTTGCTCGATGAGCCAAATGGTTTTTAATAACAAAAAATCTCTACAAGATTTTGTGTAATAGTAATAGAGATATTCAACTTTGTTTTGCAATAATAAATTGTCTTTTCTGTTTCTTTTATAAATTTATCTATGCACATGTCCATTTCAATATGGATTATCCTGGTCCATAACTTATTCCAAATTTCTCCTTTCATATATGTATTTTGTTGAACTAACAATCCATCCGTTTGAGTCAGTTTACTTTATTTTAGCATGTACCAAAACGGGTGACATATTTGAATTACTTGTTAGAATATTATTTTTTTAAAATCATTGAAAATTATCTAAGTTTCATCATTTTAGTTATCAAACATCCCAAAGTTTATTCTTGCTTAACTTAGTTTATATGAAATGACTTTTTTTTTAACTGTGTGTAATGATTTTAACTACTATAAACTCTTGAAATTGATCCATTATGCAAAATTTTTGTCTCGTTTTATTGGATCATATTTCGAATGATATTTTACCAATATGTAGATTACATGTTATCATATATCTAAAATGGACAATACAATTGTCTTTAAAATTTCAAAATCAATTATTATGACTCCAAACTCCTTTATATATTTCTAATTTGGTTTTAAAGTTGAAATTCTGGACTTTGATTATCCTTTTTTATAATCCTTAGCTTTGAATTATCAAATATTGACCAAAATATAGATAATCTGCAATAAACCGAAACTTAATTGAATAAATCGTCATTCAAAATTGTGGTCCTAAGTATTATATTAATGGATTGTGTAACATACAAATTTCCACTACCATTTTCTATTTTTTTTACTAAGATAAACACCATATTTTCAATCCTAAGATAAACATCATATTTCTAATTTTATATGAACTACTTGTGTTCCCACTTTCACTCAAACGATCGAAGATTCGGGCGTAAGAGTAAGTAAAGAGTATGTCACTTTGATTGAGATCTTGCCTGCTCTTCTACACAAAGCTTAGCCCCAACTAAACTAATAAAGATTAAAAAGATGATCAAAAGTTCATATTTCCACAAATATATTCACTTAAATATGATGTTAAATTTGACACGTTTAATAAGAAATTGATATTCCACAAATCATAGGTCATATTGTCGCTTGACATCACCTCTAAAAATGGTTTGTCTATTTTGTTATAAATGGACCCATTCGAATTAAAAACAGAGACAAATTATGCACGTAACTGAATGGAAATTTACCAACACAACTCATTTTTCATTTAAAATAAATAAAGAGTGGAAAAATATATTTGGTGATTGATTGTGATATTTGATGATATATACACTTACGTTATTTTTTTATTGAGTTCTTTCCAATAAAAGGTATTTGTTAGGAATTATATATATTTAAAAGTACCCCATGATGGTGTCTACGTATAAACTTTTAGGTAACCCTTGGAAAACTATTAAAGAGACATTTGTAATCTCTCCATTTCTTCCTTCAATTCCACATAACCCTGTTACTTTATATGCATGCCATTAACTTTATTTTATTTTTAAGCTCTGGCACAAATATCATGCAAAAATCACATACCCCATATAACCTATACGTCTAAAAATATCACTAATTAAGTATAATTTAATAAGTGATTAGCAAAGTTGAATTGGTCTGTCCTTTGACACAAAAGTTTGGTGTATCTTCTTCACTACAGTGTTTAGTAAATAGATTGCGCAGATAAGTACAAGATTATAATAGTATTTTTGGTATTGACATTTGCTACTTAATAATTATGCAATAATCATGTTTTTAATGACAATAGACACCTTAACCATTAAAACTGGGACAACGAGTGTGGAAGTAGTTGTTTGATACGTGATTTGACACAATTCTATTTATTTTCTATTTGTTATTATTAAATTATAGATATGTGAAATATGATTGACTGGCATATAATTGATTTTTTTAATTTCTTTTCATGAACTCTCTTTTTTTGTCAAGATTGAAACTGGTTGATTAACAAAAAATCTAAAGTTGTAAATATGAAATTATGATTAAAACACTTTTTCTTTTTTTTTCTTTTTAATTTCGTTTTTACAATTGTTTCCTTAATTTTATACAACTTTTTCCATACAATTTTCAAAAAAAATCCTTTAAAAATTACATTATATTTCCGTTTTTCGAAGACTTGCTACCAAACCAAAAGAAAGGGGAACAAATCAACACCAAATTGATCTTAATTAAAATTGATCTACACAATAAAATAAACCAAAATCCCAACAACTATGATGAACAAAATCCGAAACAAATCAGATTAAAGAAATTAAAGAGTCAAAAGTGTCAAATAACATTAAAATTTGTATATAAACTTGTAAAACGTCTTATAAAATAAAACAAAACTTCTTCTAAAACATCTTATATAATGAAACAGAAGGAGTATTAGTGTGTAACTTTTGAAACAGAGAGAGTATTAGTGTTCAACCAACAAGATCAAATATCATCGGTGAAAAATAGTATAACGACAACAGCAGAAAATGCATCCCATGGACGTCCTAGAAATGTCTTCACATTTTGCATGTGATATTACATTTCTGGATTAAAAATCCAGAGAATTATTTATTGTATGCTTAAATAAACTGTTACCACGATGTTCTTCAATCGATTTTTAATTTGCTCCTCGATATTGGAATACTGCCACAACATATCCCAAGATAAAATCCAAATGTCAATAATGTAACACTCTCGGTAGAACTGTTATATGTGAGTTAGTGGCGAATTTAGAAATTGTTTTTGCCTAGTTCAAAAAATATATTAAAAATGACATTATTTTTACATAATTTTTTTTTGAAAACAATATAATTATATTTTAAAAACTGATTTCTGAAAATAAGTGATTTGGGCTATAGCCCAACATTTTTTTAAAAAAGCTAAAAAAGAGAAGAAAATAGGTGTATGAGGGAATCTAACCTTTCAAAGGTGGTGCAATTTATGAGTATATAACCGACTGAACTAAAGAATTTTTTTATTGTAATATGAAAACTAATCATATATTACATTACTGCAGGTCATGTGACCTAGTGTCCACCAACATGGCGCCACTGATATGAGCATATTGCGTGAATGTTGAAAAGCTATCTAGATTTGATTATATAAAAACAAAAACAACCATATATCTAAAGGTAATAAAAGTAAATGTTAAAAACTGAGTAACAAATTTTTAGCACAACATCGTTTCAGTTAGTTCAAAATCAGACTACAATATTTGCTGAAAATTTGAAAACCGTAGACTGGACAAAAACAAGCTGGTTATAGCTCAAAGTCCTTGAGTAAAGCAGCTATATGTATAGAGTGTTTGAAGAAAGAAACGAAGAGAAATCTGCAAAGATCATCTTCAGATTATCGGGTGAAAGTGCTTCATAATAAGTAAATGAGAACATTTATGTTTAGCCTATGTGAAAACATGTCATGATTATATGTTGAATTTGTAAACCTACCTTAAAACACAACGTTGTGGTTAAAGTGGGATGTATTATTGTATTTTATGTCAGTGTATGGGGTACTCTCTAACTATAAGTTTCCCAACAGATCCACATTTAATCCGCAAAATATTGGTTGAGATTACACTCCAACATTTTGAATATATAAATTACTATCTAATAGTATAAAATATGTGTTATTCTAAGTAATTACTCAATTATATATACATTCTAATAAAATTTGATCATCGCCTTAAAATAGTTTGAGAATGGATATGTAAATCTTTCTCGAATATGTTTACATGCACGAGGAGTCTAATGCATAATAAAATCCAGAAAATATTATTAGATCCTATATTTGATCCGTACCTCGTCTAGATCTAATAGATCCACGCGTGATGCTAATTTAAGCATTTAATAAATATTTTAAAGATAGTTAACCGATAAAAGAGGAAGACCACGAGGTAGCTTAACAAAATTAGAAGTAACCACCAAGAGTAAAAAATGGACAAGAGTAGAATTAACCTAAAAAAAGAGGTTAAATCCTGGATTACAATATAACAGAATTAACGACCACAGAAAAAATAAGAAGCACATATTGCATTGCAATCTGTCTAACCCTTTTTTTATCCTCAACAAAACCAAATATCTCATATTGTTCTTCAGCACAATCTCCAAAACTTCTATTCCTCCCTCTCCTTTTCACGAGGGAAAGGGCATAGAAGAAACCACAAACTTTATATAAAAGGAGTATAGTAACTCGAAAACTATATAGTATAAATAAAAAGAACAACAATATGGGTGGTGTCAAAATGTTACTCATCTTCGGCCTTTTGATCTTCGCAATGGTAGCTAGATCCGTCAGCGCGAACTTTCCCTTGACAAAATCATGCGCAAATGGTGAAGGATGCATCGGAGATGATGATGAGCTCGAATCTCTAATGGACTCAGAGACAAACCGTCGTCAACTAGCAGGAAGAAGACGTTACATTGGGTACGCTGCTCTCAGAAAGAACAATGTGCCATGCAGTAGACGTGGAAGATCTTACTACGATTGCAGGAGGAGGAGAAGGAGCAATCCTTACAGGCGTGGATGCAGTGCCATCACTCATTGCTATAGGTACGCTCGCTAAATGCATCCATAGAGTGAGAGTGAGAGATCACAAAAAGAAGATGATTCAACAACCCAACCTTCATTTTCTTGATCGTTGAGATTACATTTCAAACTTCGTCTCTGGTCACCTTTTCTTTTTTTTACCCTATGTTATACGTACGATCTATATTTCTTTTTGTTATTTTTTTTTCTTCTTCTCTAATTATCATCACCATGATGCATATAAGCTTTTGATTCATTGATATATTGCTTCTTTTCGTTTCACTCTGTTGTTGTTCCATTTTTACATTTCGTTTCGTTCATATAATTAAGTTCCGTTTCTATGTTATACACATCATGATGTTCTTACAGTTAAGCATGTAATTTTAAACCGAGGTGGCTTAATTCGCCCTTTTTATTTATTTGCATGATCATATACTTCTCCTTTTGCAATTTATCTAGAAACCAAAGGCAAAACTTTGGTTATTATATGAGTTTGTTAAGTATGGATTGCATAAGCCCAAATTAAACTTAGTTTTGGGTTATAAAAGCCCACGTCTAAGCCCAAAACTTAATTCAACTTCTTAGGTGTAGGACAAAATAAATGATTGGGTATCAACAGGTCATATTCAAAACAGCTTGAAGATGATTATCGGCCGAATCTAATGTTCTCCAGCTTAGGACCATACTGTGTTCTGACTCAATTTGCTTGCTATTTTCATTTTAAGGGAAAATAAAGTTTTTTTTTTTCTTGTCTGTTTGTTTGTCTGAGAAAAAATGTGAAGTAGTTTCAAGGTCACAAGACCCACCTGCTACTACTATTACTACCTCTTCATCACTGTATGGTCTTTTTCCAAAAGTCATCACATTAAAAAAATAGAGCCAAACAAGAGACTTTGAGATGAACCTAACTTGTGAACATTATTGCTCTTCACACCACATCTCCATTACTTTTGACTTTTCTGTTCCTTCTTTTTTTTTCTTTTTTTATAGCAACATTTATTTTTCTTTATTTTTTATATCAAAATTAAAAAATAATAAATATTCTATAATAAATACATAATTTTCAACACTAAATAATTTTAAATAAATCTAAACCAATAGAGAGAGTATATACTACTAGCGAAAATATATAGAAATAAAAAATTTTATTTTAAAAGAGAGAGTATTTACTACTAGTGAAAGAGAATTCATACAAGAAAATTAAAAATTAAAATCTGGCCGGTAATGTTTTCCTAATTTTTGTTTGGAATATATTCGTTTGTTAGGATTATTTTTTGTGTTCCAAAAAAAAGAAACAATTGTGAATCTAAATCTTAGTATGTAAATAAATAAAGTATATATTTAAGGAATTTTAGGTACAACATCATCATAGAAAACGGATTGGATTCTAGTGGGTAAGATTTATTAAACAAAAATATTTCCATTAAAGAGTGAAAAATGGAAATTTATTATTTTTCCAAGAAAGCAAAAAATTAATTTTGTTTTGTTTTGTGAAAAAATGGGTCAACCAAAATCACTTTCAGTGGCACCACTAATAGTGGAAGTATGACCCACAACATCAACTCTCATCACATGAGAATTTTCAAACATTTTA
Organism: Aurinia saxatilis; assembly: GCA_900406295.1. Classification (NCBI taxonomy): domain Eukaryota; kingdom Viridiplantae; phylum Streptophyta; class Magnoliopsida; order Brassicales; family Brassicaceae; genus Aurinia; species Aurinia saxatilis. The sequence goes on along the minus strand of OVAP01000084.1, from coordinate 17,770 downwards.
AGATATTAGATTACGGTCCACCCAATATGATCAAGATTGAGTCAAGTTTAGTTTTTTGGTCAATAATGACAATTTTAATTTATTAATTGTTTCCATAGACCACGTCCCATTTGTACAACCAATTCAATCCACCTAAAATTTGAAACTTTCAATTCCTTTTCTTTCTTTCTTTTTTTCTCTTACTTGTTTGCTAAACAAAAACCTTTGACCAAGTATTATTTCAAACGACTTGATTAATCATTAAAATAATAAAATGGGGCCATTTTGCATATGCCTTGTTTAGTCCACTTTCAACTATAATTTGCAAAATGATTATTGACCCAGTGACCAAAACAAAAACTATGACATCGATGAAACGAAATCTCGGTATGTTTTTTGGGTACCAGTTTAGTCTTCATCTTAGCAGTTGTATCAATTAGTAACAATAAAAACAGTAAACACACATCACACTCAATATCATTAGGCTAAAAATATAGGTAAAGGTGTGCTATCAAAGCATGAAAATGAAATTAAAAGAGAAAGAAGAAAAAAATAGTCAAAAGATTCCTTACTCCTTAATTAATACTCTATCTCTCTTTAGACAGCTAAGCCCCACTCTTTTCTATCCGATTTACTCTTTCTTTCTTTTTCAAATGGAGAAAACACAAATTTTTCAAAAGAAAAAAATCTACTTTTCACATTTCTTTTCCCTTCTTTACCCTTCTATTAATCATCCATAGCAAAACATGGATTAAGACTAGACCAATCTCTACTGCATCTTTCTGTTTACAGACCCAGACAATAATGTAGGATCGTATGCATAACTACTTGTGTAGTAAAATTCACTATTCAAACTAGTCTAATACTAAATATTCAGCAAGTCCTACAATTTTGCAGAATCAAGTACAAAAAAAATCAGCAGCCAAATCATTAGAGAGATTAATATAAATGAAGAAATCGCAATTGGATTAAACCAAACATCTCGGGCATTACAATTTTTTTTTTCTCTTGTATAATAATAATTCTCATCAACATTCATCATCTCAATTCCACATAATATTATAATATATAAAAAAAAAACCACAAAATGTAAAAAAAAATAAAAAAGGGTTTTTTTTTTTAAGAAGGAGAAGTAGAAGAAGATGAAGAACAACCTGAGACTCGAGGAGAAGTCACAGGGAACAAAGGAAGAAGCTTTGGCTCAGAATCCATGGGAGTAGTGACCGGAGACGGATGTAGATAAAACCCTTTCTCTTTCATAGCTTTCTCTTCCGGATCTGTAACCGGGTTATTATGACCCGACCCGGATCGGTTAAACGGGTCGGGTATAAGAGGAGTGACGGGACTGAGGACGAGAGACGGGAAGTCGAGGATGCTCGGAGACAGGATCTCCGGTTTACGAGGTGAGAAAGCTGAGTTAACCGGGTTGAAAACCGGGTTTAGAGGGTTGATTTTGAGATTCTTCATTGAATTACGACGCTCGTAGAGACGAAACCCTGAGGATGAGGATTGTTTCTTGTTTGGTACAGCTTTGATTGGTGGGATTGAGTAAGAAGAAGGAGAAGAGGATGGTTTCGGGTCGGGTTGTTGATGGGTTTGGTTAGTGGTTGGTTTAAGAGATGAAGAAGAGTGTTTGGATCCGGTAAGCATTTGGACGACTTGTTTGAAGGAAGATGTGTCTGCTTGAACGAATGTTGTCGGGTATGGGTTACCGGACTCGGATCTTGTGGTTGTGGTTATGTGGTGTCGGGTTGGAGTTGTGGGTGGTTTGTTACTGTTGTTGTTGTTGTTGGTTTCACTGCTACTGCTCATACTGGAACTACCTCTTGGAGATGGAATCAGAGTTTCTCTGTATCTTGGTGAATTCTCCATTTGATTGATTTGGAGAAGAGAGAGGAAAATGTGTGTTTTGGGTTTAAAGCTTTATTTGGTTCGGTAAGAAAATGTTTCGGTGGGCACTATTGGCTCTTTAGTTTTTTTTTTTTTTTTTTTTTTTTTTTTTTTTTTTTCAGTCTGACTCACTCGCTACATTTAGCCAGTGTTACACGCGCCTTCGTGAGAAAACAAAATTTTGTGATTACTGATTAGGGAGTTCAAATTTGGTGGACTTAATAAGTGGGAGGATTGAAGACTGATCATTTGGGTGGTAGTTGTGATTTATTTTGTTCTTCGAAATCATTGATTTGTGTATATGCTAAGTTATTGGTAGTTCTGATATTTGTATAATTTTCGTAAAAAAATACTCAAATGATATAAAAATGGATCAAATTAGAGTTTTTCAAATGGAATAGACAAGCTAAATATACGAATATTTATCAAAATAAAAATTTCTCGGATTGTAAATTTATGACCTAATTTAAAATGAATTCAAATTTATATTATATAATTTTCTATATACATATATATTGACCAATAAAAATCTCGATATAGAAATAGACTTTATAAACAGTTGTATTTGTGAAAAAAAAATCCCAATTTCTTTGATCAAATAGTTGAAAAATGGATATTATTAATATTGAATTTTACTATTTTTTAAAAACACATACAAGTAGTTAGGATCCTACATTATTATTTTGTGAATCTTAAGTGAGTGTGTTGATTGATGCGCGTCATCTTTGAAAAGAAAAATTGATTGCACTTCAAATTTTTGTGGTATTTTTTATTTTTTTATCTGTTCTACTATCGTTAAATTGTTATTTAGTTAGGTAGGAGGATTGAAGTCTTATCGATATTACGGTAATTCAAAATTTGGTGGTATTCGTAAATTAATATGTTTTATCAAATAATCATTTAGTTAGTTGTATTGTATTTGTGTATTGACAGTAGATGATTTGATTAAGTAGTAGGATTGAAGTCTTATCGATATTACGAATTTTTTAAGGTATTTCAAAATTTGGTGGTATTTGTGATTTAATTTGTATTTGAAATAAACATTTGGCTAGCTGTATCTGTATATTGACAGTGGATATTTTGATATTTGAAAACTTCTGTAAAAACATATATATACGCAAAAATAGAAATTGAAATTTTTGAACATACATTTGACCAACTGAAATTATTAAAACAAAAGAAAATTTTCCTAGTTTGTAGTTTCTTCACCTAATTAGAAATGGTTTTGATGAATTCAAATTGATGAATTTTAGGTTAGATGTAGGTATCTATATAGACATGTTGACCAAGAAAATATTGATATCTAAATATACGAAAATGGTTTTTAAAAATACCTATATCTCCTCAAATTTAGTATTTATAATTTCTAAAATAATTATTTGTAATATTTCTTTGATATCCAATTTTGTATATAATTGAATATTTTTCTCAACCCCACTTACTGTGGAGTACTTTTGTTTTCCACTTCTTGTTGTGACTCATCATTGCCTATGGTTTTTAGTCTCTGTAATAAATGAATACAAGTAGCGACTAAGTCTAAAACAACGATATAGTTTCCCTAACAACATTTAATATCCTGAGTGGCAAACATTGAATTCGATTAACCAATCACATTTTTAGTTGACTGAGACATTATGTGACCTTTTGGTCAAATCTAATAAATACTCGAAAATAAACCTTAAGGTATGGAAATTTATCTACGTGTCGAGATAGATATGAACCAAGAGATATTTTCTTAGAAATAATCTAATCATTGGGTTGACCAAGAAAAAATGAATTCTACAGTGCTTGTTATTCATTGGGCTTATTAAATATTGGCCCATGTATAATATACATTGATTACGACCCAAAATCTAGTTGAGAAAGTAATGCTAGGCCCAATTTCGTTGATATTAGTTTAGTTAGAAAGACTTTTAACTTTCCCTCAATTCTAACGGACCTAGAGCTTACATGTATAAGAAAATCAAACCCAAGTTCCATATTCTAAATCTTCTCAGCCTGATTTCAATTTTGCCTTTCTTGTTCCAGTTTTAAAATATTCATATGAATTAATTTTTCGTAGCTTGTTATCTATAACAAAAATGAATTCAAAGTTTTAAACTTATATTATACGTATTTACCCATCTTTTTTTTTTTCCAACAAATTGGTTGTATTTATCTAGTATCGACTTTGAGGTACGACTTATTTCAATTATAATACGTAAAGCAATACATGGATAATAGCTAACATATGAGAAATTCTTCATGGGGGTTTCACAATACGTGGTGTCATGAGACAATAAAGCTTGAGTTGAACTGTAATTGATATATATACAAAAGTAAGCGCATAAGAATAAAAGAAAAGAGTCTCGAAAAACAAAATAAAAAAGCAATAACAAAAGAACATTGCAAAGGGCATTACTGAATCGTTGCGCCACAACTCATGCCCTTTTTGTTAATCCCTCTTTTTAAAAAACTCATCTTATTAGTTCAGTTCACTGTAATTTAAAGTGTGTTGTCGTTTTAAACTTTGAGATGTGATTGGGAAAATATGTCAGCCACGTGGCCGACAATTTCGCAGCTGATTTTAACCTCGAATCCAAGAATCGACTAGAAACCTTATTCGATGATTCCCACTTCCCTCTCGATTCTAATCATATTCGTTTGTCTGCAATTTACAAAAAATAATTACAAGTTGAATTATTCATATACACATCAACACCTCTGTTACATTTCTTTTTCCTTCATTCAATGGAACCATCTCATTTCAGTGATTTTCTTGAAAGACATTTTTTTTTATTCAAGCGAAATTTAAGACAACACTTTCATTAAGAAGACACATCATAAAAACATAAGCATTTTAAACTTAAGACTAGCTAACATACAAATCCCAACACATGATAATAACTCTCATTTTTCTTCACATTCAACTCCTTAGAACATTGACTTTAAAATCAAGAAAGTAACAAAACACTTCTTCATTTGGGGCAAACTGGCTGGAACGCAAAAGGACCGACGTCAAAGACACCGTAAGTGAGCTTGTTCACAATCACCGACGATTCTTTCTTAGCTCTCACCGGCCTGAGTACTGCACCAACATCTCCACCGTAGAGCTTTGAGACTTTGCTACATTTAGCGTCCTTGGACTTCACTAGATACGCACGGCATCCTCTGAAACCAAAGTTAGTCACCGTCTTAGGACCCAACAACAAGAAGTATCCGTTCTTGTCGGTCGTCGTCTCGGCCACAATGTTCTTCTTGCCCTTACACAACAGTCTAACAACAGCACCTATAAAACCATATTATAAAAACATACGTTAGATTTGTTTTTGGACTAATAACAATATTAATATCCACCACTGAGATTTGTTTTTTGGACTAATGGAAAACAATAATGTGATGTGAGATATTAAATTATTAATTTTGGGAGGTAGTGAAATAAATTTATGACAGACTGTAAAAAACAGTGACTGATGATGAGTACAGGACTGTATAATATGGTCACTTTTTTTTCTTTCACCTCTTTTCGAAACATTGACTAGCTTCGTACCTATTGGACCCACTTTCTAACGTTTTGAAATTTGAATTATTTTTTCGAAGTATGCGTCATGATTATAGATATAACCAAAAACATACGTATTATCATGTAAATATAGGTGTATGTAGTAATGTAAAGATCATTAGTGAGTGACTTTAACGGAAAAGTAAAATACCTTGGACTGGTGTAGCGCCTAAGACTGTGTCGTAAGCAGCGTACTTGCAGCTCTTGCAGTAAACAAGACCACGTACAGCGATTAGGCTCCTGTTGAATTTTGGTGGGTAAACTGGGGGCATGACCGGTGGCTTGGCCGGAGGAGAAACCGGTGGCTTAGTTGGAGGAGAGACTGGAGGCTTAACCGGGGCTTTAGTTGGTGGGTAAACCGGAGGCTTCACCGGGGCCTTGGCTGGTGGAGTAACTGGCTTAACCGGAGGTTTAGTTGGGGGCTTAACTGGAGCTTTGGTTGGAGGGTAAACCGGAGGCTTAACCGGGGCCTTAGCTGGTGGAGTAACTGGTTTGACCGGGGGTTTAACTGGTGGCTTAACCGGAGCTTTGGTTGGAGGGTAAACCGGAGGCTTCACCGGGGCCTTGGCTGGTGGAGTAACTGGCTTGACCGGGGGCTTAACCGGAGCTTTGGTTGGAGGGTAAACCGGAGCCTTGGTTGGTGGCTTAACCGGAGCTTTGGCCGGAGGATGAGGGTGTGGGTGTGGGTGTGGGTGAGGGTGGTGGCCATGGGGAGGATGAGGGTGGTGGTGACCATGGTGGTAAGGAGCTGGAGCCGGAGCAGAGGAAGGAGTTTGAGTCACATAGTTCAGTTCTTCAGGAAAGGCAGAGGAAGTGAAGCACCAAAGAGTTATGAATGTAACTAAAACACTCTTACTCAAGAACCCCATTTTTTGTGTGTTTATGTAGTGATATGGGTTTTGTTGTAATGAAATGGCTGTATTTATAGGACCAGAGGCTTTTTTGAGGGTCATAATTTTTTATTTTTTTATTTATTTTTGAAATTATAAATACTATAGATCTAGTTATTAGTTACTATACATATTACTCTTGTTATTTTTGTTTCTCATAAATTTTTACTAGTTCTTTCTTATTCTAATTATATGATAATTTTTTATATTAAATATGTATATTTGATAAAATCATTCTTAATCAGTAATAAAATCGTTGATTTATCACCACAAATTTTGATAGTGTTACTTGTTGCAAATAATAAATAGTATAGATCTAAATCAATTATTAGTTACTATACTTGTTATTTTTGCATCTCATAAATTTTTACATATTATTTCTTCTTAAAATTATACGATAAATCTTTTTTTTTCAAATGTGTATATATGATAAAATCATAGTTAGTGGTTCTACAGAGTAAAGACTTTCTTCTTTATAATGGTAACTTTCTTCTTTATAATGGTAATCAAATGAACTTAGATTGACTGTAGTGTATTATAATGTTGTCCTTTTCTTTCAATATCTGGTTATCCTTTAAAACCATTTTTTTTTTAAAAATGACTGTGATCGATATTGTTTTTTAACTTTGTAAGAATCAACGGTCTAATTACTGCGATGTAAAAATTGATTAGCTCTAGATTTTAAACTTAACGACTGCTTAACTGATTTTAAACTTATCTAGTATACTTTGGCGTGGTTAAACCTGGTTCATGTGGTAAGTGTTTGTTGTTGCAAGTAGTGTGCGAAACTATTAACAAAGATGCAGAGATATCTCATGATTCAAGTATAATTTTAGACACATATCTAAGGTGCTATATGGTTATAGAATTTATAGTTAGAATATAAAATACTGCATAACGAGAAAAATTGAATCAATCTCATCAATTCATCTAGGGCCGGCCCAACAAATGTCAAAACATTTGGCTGTCTAATGAAAATGAAAAAATATATGCCCTCGATATGATTCGAACCCTGGTTGATTTACAATCAAGGATAACAGAACCATTAGACCACAATAAAGAATTTGTTCAATTATGTTGCCCCAAATGCTTATTAAAATTTTGGCGCCTAAAACTTGTGCTTATTGGGCTTTAGGCTAGGACCTGAATCCATCAACTAGTTGTCAATTATTTGAATTGTAAGTCTATTTAATTTAGTGGTATAGAACATGCATAAGGAAACTAAGTCGTAGCTTTTAAAAAATATTATGCTAGTTTCAAACAAAAGTACACTCAGATATTTTTCCTCATGGTGGTCTGAATTGTTTTTTGTTTTTTCTTTGTATCCAATTTCTCAATAATGTGTAAATTGATTCACGAGTGAGTCTTTTTTTTTTTTTTTTTTTTTTTTTNNNNGGTTTTTTTTTTTTTTTTTTTTTTTGTCTTCCAAAGAGAGTACATCAATAAGGCCAATGCCCAAACAAAACTACAACATTACATGGATTTGAGGGTTTACAAATTAAGCCCATAAAATGATATAATAATAAAGTCCAGTAAATAATTAACCAACAAGTGCAGATAAGGTTGAGATTTGTAGGGCTACGTATCATCAATAGATATGTTTGTGGAATACTCAATTGATAACTACGCCGCCAATGTTCTCCCTTCTTCCTCTTCCTTCTCTACCGGAAAGATCCTTGTTCGTCTTGGAGAATAACCTTAGCTAATTAATGCAGAAGACTCATAGGGATTTTATACAACTCGACAAAATCACTATTTCAACATCAACTGGACTAAATAACTAAAAAATCTTGATGCTTTAAGCCATGGCATGTTTAACTCCATAAGATGAATGGATCTAGGTTTACATGCAAAAGATTAGAACATCAAGCAAAGACCAAAAGGATTTTTGATCCGGGATGAGACTTTCTCGATTTATTGAAAAGTCTGTTTTGAATAGAAGGAAGAGATCAAAAGCCGAACAGATCGGACTTCAACCGGAACTAGCCGGACACAAAAACCGAAAATCGATGAGAACTAGAGAAAACTAAACAAGAATAACTAAATAACTAAATATTTACAAAGAACACACGGTGCCGGCTATTGCCGGACACCGGTGGGAGAATTGCTCAGAAAGTTTTTGTTCTAGAGAAAGTTGAGAGAAAGATTTGTAGTTAGAGAAAAAGTCAGACTAAGTTTAGGCTTCAATAGATGATGTTTATTACAGAAGTAAAGATTTCACGAGTGAGTCTAATTGCCGACATTACGACAATGATAAAAAAATAGATTCAGGAATGAGAAAATTAATTTTTTTTACCCGTTGGGAGATAACTATTTTTGTCCGGAAAGAGACATGCCATGTTACATATTCGTGTTACTGCAAAAGCATGGGAAATATATGAATAAGGCTCCTCCATATTGGACCCACTCTATATGATTGTTATTATTTTCAAACTTTTTATTAACAGTAAAGTTTTTTTCTTTTGTCTAAAGTGTAAACCAATCTTTGGATGCTTTTATTATCCAATGTTCCCCTATAGATGTCACACCATTATGGACCATGATGACTCAAGACGCTGAAATCAGATAACGCGATGGTGTATTATTACATTTACATCGTAGACTAATCATTATTGTTTTCGGAAATGATTCTCTTTGCTTTTAGATTTACTTTTTTTACAGAATTCAAAAATAAAAAAAATTAAATACGCCCAAAAAAGCATGCATCGTGATCTTACCACATTTTCCTCCAAGAAATATGCCTACTTTTGTGTTAGTCTTCGACCTTATATTATTACTTATTAGTGTAATATATGATCTATGCTTTGTTTTGGCTCAACCTAAATACATAATTTATAGGATACTATTATTGCTACGAGTTTGTTTAGTAACAAAGTCCCATTTGTTTCCGGTAAAAATCATATTTTTTTCTGAAAAATGTTATAATCTTTTGGTAGAAAAGGAATGCAAACAAGAAAAAGCTTTCAGAATGCTTTAATTATGACTATTTGGATGATTAATAACGATCTATTTTTACTTTCGACTATATAGTACAACTTTATTAATTAATTTTGTTCGGTGGGTGGGGTATATCAATTTGATCCAGGTACGATGGAAAGGATCCTATATTGATGCTTCTTCACAACATTATATTAATTTGTTAAACAAATCATTTGTTAAATAGTTAAATAAATTTTGTTCAAAAAAAAAAAAAAAAAAATAGTTAAATAAAACTATTACTACTATACGTTCATGAAATATATCAAAATCTCTATTTATTGATCCGAAATGTGGATATGTTCCATAATGACGTAGTTTTCAAGTCGTTTAGTTTGCTAATGCTTGAAGTTTACTAGCAAACTAGTATGTTTTTCTTGTTCAATATGGTACACTGTTATAGAGTATACTATTAATATAGGTGGCTAAATCATAAGAAAACACCTACTTTTGCCTCTTACAAAAAAATCCCTTTAAGTACATTAAATTTATGAACGTCGTACATAACTACACATATGACATTTTACACTTAAAGCAATCTGCGCATGGCACTGACGCTGCATCACTATCCTAAACTCACCGCATTACACATTTAATGTTCAAATTAATTTTCACGCTTCCTTTTCTTAAAATTTATTTGGAATATTTTGTACATTGGAATTTTTTTTGTTGTTGTTGTATTTTAGTACTTGGAAGTTGGACTCCATTTATCAAATTTTAATAAGAAACCATGAATTAAAGTCATTGTCATAAATTCACTGAGTGTGACTCGATATATTTTAATAAATTCATATCTTATTCTAAATAGCTATAAATGTATAATTATGTTATTAGTTTAATGTGCGTAGATCTAGATGTCAACTATTATTGTTGAATAAATTTTAAGTCAACTAGCTTTTTATAGTCATCAGACATTAGTTAATAACTATAAGTGATCTTAGGGATAGATCCGATTACAATTCACAACCATATAGCTATATAAAATAACATATCATCTGGGAATTGAATCTCATATCTATTAGTGAAACATGCTCACGTGAGACTGTGTGATCGATCCTTCGGAGCAAAGCCAGGAGCATATCTTGGAGAACAGCAAAGACTTACAATATTATTATTATTTTCATCTAATAAGTTGAAAGTACACATTGTAGTGTGATCATCATCATGTTATCTCAGAATAACGTAATTTATTATTAGTGACCAAAGAGTCCAAATCCCAACTTATGGGTGCAATTAGGATCCTATCTGGTATATGCTCTTTTTCTTACAATGTACTTGCAAGTTAACTGTTTGATTTGTATTGATCTACACACCGAGATGAAAAGTATAATGAACTAACTAGACTGTTCGGTCATTGCCCATGTATACGTTGATAAGTAGATGGCTTTATTGTATTCTGAACCTTTCTAATATATTACATGCAATGATATTCTTTTAAATGATTTTTATATAGTAAAAGTTTGTTGTTTGGTTTACATTTTTCGTCTATTCATGCTTATTCACATTTTTGGGCATATTAATTAAGGTTCGTAAATGTCGATTGTAAAACTAATTGACAGCAATATGTAGTCCATTTCTCTTATAATATCATCAAATACATGGATTCACAATTGACATGTTTATCAAAAAAATCTGTTGGGTTAGTTGGGTCATCATGGCTTCATTCATGTTAAGGCCCACTGGCCCAGACTCTTTAGTTTTCTTTTTTTGTTGTTTTACAACTTCAAAGTACCATGACAAAATCACTAGTAAATGATATATAGTGAGTGGGAGAGGTGATGCATTCTTGAATCCAATGGATGAAGATAAGGAGGGAGTTTTTGGCAGATGCCAATATATTGATGGTGAAAGGTGTATCAATATTATCAAGGGCTTGGTAAGATTTATGTCAAGGCCCAATCAATATACGCAGAGTGCATTTTTCATATAAAGCTAGATGCTTTAGAGGTGAATGTGACATCACATGTGGAGGAAGTATATTTTTTTAGATTTTGACATGTTTCACTGTTAGTTTACATGTTAATATAATTGGTTGGAATGAAATGTTTTAAACTGAAGTTTTGAATTTTGGGTAATAATTTTTCTTAGATACTTTTCATTTTTAAAATTTAATTATCCTTCTGTTTAAAACATTTTTAAGAAGCTACATAAAATGTGCTAAAAGCTTAGAATATATATATAAAAATGAAATTTTCATTTTTTGGTTACTTATTTTTTAAAAAATATTTAGAATAATGAATTTCAAATTCTACCTTGCATTTCAACATATCCTACAAGAAGTTAAATGGAAAGTGGTATAAGTCTAGAAAATAGTTTTACAAAAAATTGCTACAAAAGAATTTAAATATTTTTCTCTAGATAAAGTTTGATTGTGAATTTATAATTAATTGCTCACATGAGTAGAATTTTTTTATGTTGATCTATTTTTAAATTTTAAACTATATACTTTTAATCCTACTCTTGGACCCTTAACATATCAAGGTTCTTTTATAAAAGTATCACTCCTGATCAGGAAATAAGAAACCAATTATTTAGAAGATTACGAAACTCAAATGAAAACTTATAATGCAATGAAAAATAGAGTTGAACACAAAGCATCTTTTTTTTTCTCAACAAAATAGATTTGACATTGAAAACCCACTATAACATACAAATTTCAAATACGAATATATATCTCTCGGTATATATGATCTGATAATGATAATTACTCTCTCTTTCTCTCTTTACTATCTCTTGTATACCATCTCAAGGTCCATTTTCACAAGGGGGGCAAGGCAGCTATGAACTTCCATATATCACCAATGAAAGCCATTTAAGTTCATATGATCACTGGATGAACCTGCATGCCGCGGATCGGTCACTTGATGATCCATTGTTGGAAAGGAGCGCGGGTCAAGAGGATTCTCAAAGTCGAATGCTTCGAGATTCATGAAATCCTCTGGAATGGGAAGTTGATTCATATTTCCAAAGAGCGTTTCAAGAGGATCTTCTTCTTCTTCTTCGTTTGGCATGTAATCGAACACATTTATCTCGTTAACTTCCATTGGCCCTTCTTGGTTTCCTTCATCTTGTTTGTCCGACTTCCTGATGGAGTAGTACTGTAATAACAACAAACAAACCAGTTAATACATATTGGCACTAAACTCATACGTCCTAGCATTTAACAAAAGATCTTATAAAAATGCTACTAATATGACCCCGAACCATAAAAGAATACGTTACATTTTATGTAGTCAAAGTGTCAAACCATGAACTCGTTTTTTTAGAAAAAAAACAAAAACAAATAAACACAAGGAACATTTATATCAGTGGACTTTCACTTTAACTCGATAATTTCATTTTTTAATAAAAATAATGGCTGGAATTAATAAATACTTTCCATATATGAACAGTCATCATAAACAGAAAAGGTCGAAAAAGGCAATAAATATTTTGTCTCGATGCTTAACAGACTTTAACTCAATGAACGTCCACTTTTCAAATTCCTAATTGTGGGACTACTAATTTAATCATTGTTTAAACTTTTTTTTGTTTTCTTTTTAAAATTAAATTAGCAAAAAGAGAGTTACTAAGGAAGCTCACGAGATTCTTGTTTTCGTCTTCTAAGATTGTTAAGGTATCACCCATCTCCACTCCACTCCTTTTCACAAATTCTCCTTTAATTTTCAGCAAAAGACAAAGAAATTAAAGTAATACATAATTAGAGATAGCTGTCAAGAAATGCATTTTTAATGTATTAGTTGTAAAAATATTACCTGTGTTTTCGAGGACATACATTCTGCTCTTGTTATTGGACCAGTACCTATGTTTCATAATAACACAAGCTTTTAAGTTCTATAATTGATTTGGTAATGAAAAATAGATTAACTAGACAAAAAAGAAGAACTAAAACGAGACTTAACTTGTACTTAAAAGACCAAGAGTTTGTAGAGTTAGCATCTCGCATCTCTAATACCATTCCTTCTTTACCTTGTATCTCCGGTAGATTTCCTTCGGCATCTCTCTGCATTCCAAAGTTATGATTTACAATTAAATTCTTTTACCTTTATGTTTTTTTCAGTCATAATAATTGCTTCATTATTAAGAAAATAAAAGATGTAATCATAATATGTTTACTTATTTTAGCCTTCAAATCTAGGATATGTTAAAAATACATGGAAAATATGCTAAACTAAAACCACTTTTTTTTATTAAAACCACGGCAAATCCGACAAAATACAAATAAAAAATCATTTAAAAAACTACGGTGAATCCGACAAAATACCAATAAAAAAACCTCTTTTTCATTCTGCACTTTGTTCTTGTGTTTCATATTTCTTTTGTTTTCCGTGTGCTCACGTTTATAATTTTATTTTATTCGCGAAACAACAAACCAATTCGTTTAAAAATCACAATTTCTGAAAGTGTAAAAAAAAAAAAAAAAAAATCTGAATGGAATGAAATGTGTGAAATAATATTTCAGTGAAACTACAAAATGGGTGAATATCTGGAGCACTGATTTTTGTACCTTTTCCAACAAATGAAATCCTAGTTTCAAAATGTTGAAGTCAAATTCTGAAATCAACTAGTATTTTTTACTATGAAAAAAAAGCATGGTTAAACCTTTATAAAAATTCACAACAACTTGGGTGATAATTGTTCCTCAGCACAATTCACCATATATCCTTTTAATTTCATTTTTCATCATACCATAACACACACAGAAGAAGTAAATTGAATTTCCATTAGAATTTAGGGATTTTAGTTACAAACCTTTGGTAGAACGATCCTCCCAAGTGATGCAACATCGCTGAACTTCAAGGTCTTCTCCAACAAAATCCTAAGGTGCTACAATCAACCAACAAACAATTTTACACAAAAAAATGTATGGACCAACAAAAAATCACATAATTAAAAAAAAACATATATACCTTGTTATCGAATGTGATATAACGATAGAGATCTCTTTTGGCAGCGGCCTGAGCAATAGTTTTCATCTTAAGCATCATTTGTTTCCTTTCCTCAGCCAACTCATTAGCACTAGAGTTAGGGTTAGAGTTGTGGTTTCTCGATCTGATCATAGCATTCTTCCTGTTGATCCTAGCCATCTTGGTCATAAGTGGATCATTAAACCCACCTCTCATAAAACCGGGGCTATAACCCATTGAACCAGTTGGGTTAACCGGGATCTGAGGGAAAGGCTCCGGGTAAGGCTGAGGGTTCATCATCATCGGACATGCAACGTTTGGATGAGGAGGTAACATGTGATCATGAGTAGGGAAGGTTGTGAAATGTTCTTGGTAATTATTGTTGTTGTTGTTAGGATCCATGGTATAGTAGTCTTGGTTAGAGTATGCGTTAGAAGAAGTAAAGGGCAAGAAGTTATCCATTTTTCCCGGGGAGAGAGAGATGAATGGAGAAGAAAAGAGAGGTTGTTGGGGAGATTGTAATAGGAAAGAACGATAGAAGAAGAGACAGATGTTGAGAATCACAAAAGAAAACGAGTCAAAATGTTGCAGATGGTTCGATGCTTCACCTTATTGGGATACACATCTCACCATTCACGCAAGGAGAGAGAGATATGATGATATGGATGTTTATTATACATACATATATATTGACATAGCGCCAGATTGGTGTTTGAATGTAGATATGGTTCTTATGGCACAGAAGACCACGAGAACATCATTGGGTGGTTTTTTTTTTTTTTTTGTAGAGAGAGTGAGAAAGCTCTTTTATTGTTTTTATAATAGAGAGAGTTCTTTCACTTTCTTCCTTGTATTACTGCTAAAGTCCTATGGATCCTATATTTATACCTCAATGTGAAGTAGAAATATTAGGGAATCAAACATTGAGAAAATGAATCCATGGAGTTTTGGTAATGTAGTAATATCTAGTGTAGTCAATCTTTAGGATATTCAATTAATTGTCATTAATATTTTGTCCGGTTAAGCGCCATTAATATTTTTCTATATTTTTGGGATTTTGCGGAAAAAAATTTGTTTTTTTGTTTGTTTGTAATAACTTTAGTATAGAGACAACATTTTAATACTTCATAAATTGGAAATATATTTTCTTAGAATTTTAGAAGCTATTTAATATTTAACATATGTTTGTTTTGGACACTTTACTAACAATCTTTTGTATTTTGTAGAAGCGCAACTAATCGGCATTAATATTTTTTTTGTCATTTTACAAATTTTGGATAAAAATTTGAATACTTTTATTATGCAGTATCTAGAATTTATTATAACTAGACAAGTACTCGTGTATACGCGTCGTTTTGGTTGATAAAATTTGTTATGGTTCGTTTATTAATATCATATTCAATATTTAGTCAATTTAAACTATTGTAAAAGATAAGAGTTCAATACTGAAATATAAACATTTAAAAAGTTGTGAATAATTGAATTATGTAGTACTTAGAATTTATTATAACTAGAAAAAGACTAAATAGTAAATACTAGTGCATAAGGATGAAGGTTTTATAAAAAGCTATTTGCTTATTTTCTATTCCCAACCTTATAGTTCTTTGTTATATATGCTTTCCTTGTGTAAGAAATTTTTAAACCAAAATCCAAGCTAATCATCAGAACCTACAACATTTTTAAAAATCAATTATTGAGCTGCAACTGACTGACCCTTAAGCATAATTTTTAGATAAGCCACATATATAGAGCATATACATTGGTAGTATTTCATTGATAAAAATTGTTTTGATTCGTTTATTAATATGATATTCAATATTTAGTCAATTTAAAATATTGTAAAAGATTAGAGTTCAATACTGAAACATAAACATTGAAAAAGTTGTGAATAATTTCATTATGTAGTACTTAGAATTTAGTATAACTAGAAAAGGACTAAAGACTAGTGCATAAGGATGATTTTTTTTTTTTATAAAAGTTGTTTTCTTATTTCTATCTTTTCTATTCTCAACCTTATGGTTCTTTGTTATATATTTTCCCTTGGGTTAGAAATTCCTAAACCAAGATCCAAGCTAATCATCAAACACTACCATATTAAAAAAAAACTCAACCATTGGGCAGATGTCTAACCCATTAACCTAATTTTTTGGATAAACCACATTGAAGCATCCACATTGGTAATAATTCATTGAGAGTATCTTAAATATAACACTATTATTTTAATTAATAATCCTAAGAACCCATTACCTTATCTATCTCATGTGTAAGAGCATCTCCAATGGGGAGACTCACCAAATATAATTAAAAAACAAAAAATAATAAATTAATAAATAAGTTTCATCAATTTATGAGATTTGACTCTAAAGTCTCCATCCGATGAGACTCAATTCACAAGTCTCATCAAACTTATGAGACTTAACTAATATTTTATTATTTTTTATTTTTTAATAATATTTGGTGAGACTCAATGAATCTCATCGTTGGAAATGCTCTAATAAACTCATTCGTTTTTATTTTCTTTATCATTTTTTGGGGGAAAAATCCACTAAAAACTCCCAAAGGAAGTCCTCTTAGAAAACCCAATTTATCTACTATGTACTATGGTAGCAATTTAAACGTAGTTGTTTATATATATGGTGATAGGAGAACAAAACTCAACAACATTGTTAAACGAGTAGTAGTTCGTGAAATAAAGAGGAGCATTAACCGTTCAACATATTCCAACTAAATTAGCAAAACATGATATTCCTTGACTTCAAATTCTGTTGAAAGGTTATCAAAATTGGATAGTCAAAGCTAAACAGGCAAAATCAATCTTTTGATTTTTTTTTTTTTTTGGAATTTTGTATAATTTTAGTTAAACTCGATTTTTTTTTTAAATGAAATTGAATAGTAAACATTCTCTGACCTGAGAAAAATTCAGCTGATGTTTTTGACGTTTTCTATAGCCACCACCAATCCCTTGTCAGAGACATACNGTAAGGTTTATTTACATGAACAAAGGCCCCCAAATTGTTAAAAAAAAAAAAATTACCGAAACTCATACTAACTTGTCTGTAGCCCCCAAAATCTCAGGGCCGGCCCTGGACATACTTCATCCTCTTTTATTCTTCGGTTCTGTCTTATGTAATCATCCTCTTGCTCTCACCATCTCAGCTTCATATATGAATATTGGGGTGCAACTTCGACAAGCGATGATGCTGCATTTTCTTTTCGACTCTTCTGCTACTGTGATTCTATGAACCGTTGAAATCTTAATGTTCCTTTCTACCATAACTCGTTTTTTTTTTTGTCATGATTTTTTATTTTGTGGAGAAATCCTTACCATCAAATTTCTTCTTTATTAAGAGATTTTTATCTTGTGTTATCTTATCTTGTTCGCATAATTAACAAGATTATTGACAGTTGTTATAAGTCTATTTGATTTCTCTTTTAATTTGGACCTCGGTTCGAACCCAATTTAGTTGTTGAATGGATTTGAATTCGGTTTAATTGAGGTTTACCGATCTAATTTTATTACATATGATATGATCAATGGGAATTCGGCAAAAAAAAACCCAAACTTTGCAGGAATGGCCAAAACAGAC